>VXCM01008356.1:0-17445 GCA_014773175.1 Lucifuga dentata
CAATGACAGCTCTCAGTATCTTGGGTGGCCAATCAGCAGACGACACCTACACGGACGGACACGCGCACACTCACACCCGCATGCACACGCTTCACGAACGGACACGCGCACACACGCACACACACAGAGCCACACAGCACACAACATGCTCTGGAAAGGAAAAGTTTTGCAGTAAGCAACAACACAAAGCAAACATAAACACAATAAGACCCAGGGTCGTAACAGCCACAGAAGAAGAAATCCATCTTGGTGTAGGATCCAATATTGGATCCAATACACAATCTATCTGTATAGACCACATCCATGTCCACCTTAAGAGACTTTCCACCAGTTTGAATTTTTTTCCCCCCCAATATTACTCTTCACATGTATTTCTAAAACTTCATCCAATCTTCACCTTTGTATATAAGGATGAACACTAAAGTTATTTGGCTTTGATGTACAGTAGTGTTTTCTCATAACTGGTCCCCATAGTTTTGTGGGTGTGCCTATCTGACATAAACTCCCGCAATAAATGTAAATGTCAATGATTCAAAGTTAATTTTTACAATAATCCTCTGCAATGTCCAAATATTCCCAGACGGGATTTAAGTGTTCTCCAAAAATCATGGCTGCCATCAGCTAATCAGCGTTATTTTCTATGACCATCTGTATTTTAATGCAGATAAAGTATTCTTACAAATGTTTTTGAAGATTCTGAGCAGGTCATTGGATATTTAGCAGTAGCAGTTTGAAGCAACTAGACTTGTTTAGTCTTGAAGGTAACCCGAGCAGGTTCTTCAGTTCTGAGTCCGTCATGGGCAGCATTTAAACCTCAGAGTCATTCACACCTTGGGCCAGGTAACTCCTAGGATCACATAAGCGTGATGTAAGGGTTGTTAGAGTCCCATGCCAGGCGTCTCTACCACTTCATCAGTGTCATCAACTGCAGAGTAGTGGAGGGGTTAATGGGAATTCTGTGTCCCCTGCATGTTTTTGTGATCTCTGCTCGATTATAAATGGAGATAACGGTTGACAGTTTCACTTTCCATTATCTCTGTAGAGCAGAAGCACAGTGATAGAGAGGAAAAAGAGAGCTGCAGAGAGGTCTTAAAGCCCTCCCTGCTTTCACACCTCACCACACCTGACCAGTTGCTGCATAAAGCAGGTATTTCTGGTGGAGTGGTTAAGACAGAAAGATATGAATTTTGTTGGATGCAGACTGACCCTTTTTGGCCAGTGGAAATGGCATTTCTGCCATCCTCCATCTCTCTGCCAGGCTCTTCAGAGGAAGCATACTGCAGCTTTAATGACCCCAAGAACTCTCACGACTGCAATGGGATTCTGTTTATCTTCACATTATATCCATGTGACCCAAGGAGTTACCTGTTCCAAGGTGTGAACGAGTCTCACAGGATGAATGCTGGGTTCCACCATAACTCGGAACTGAAGAACTTACTTGAATGAGAAAAAACATCTTCAAGATTAAATGCAATTGTCCTGAACCACTGAAGTATGGGAATCCCTTTAGTGGTGCCAGAATCCCCATCTCTTGGTTTCATCTTCTTTCTAGACTTCACGCATTGGTTGCATTGATTTTTTCCGCTTCATGTGATAGAAATGTTCCTCGGACCTCAGAATACGAGTTATCTTGTGCCGGAAGTTGGCAGCTATTTGATAATCTTTATGATCTCTCATATAGGACTCATACAGGTGCTGGAACAGTTTTCTGTCCCTCTCTTCATTTGGCCAATTGTCGATAAAGGCATGTTTACATGGACACCATCTGCACTGTTTCAGATTTTGAGTGGTAAGTGACAGTGTGAGTGATCATCAACGCGGCCTCCTCGCCCGCTACGCAACATTAAGGATAAACCAGCCTTTCCCTTTTTGCGTTTATTTTTACACTCACCTTGTCAAAGATGCCACATTCACAGATGAGCTGCTCTCTGGCTTTGGTGTTGATGGCGATGGTAAAACGGATATGCGGTATAAGTAACTGAGAGAAAGCACATCAATCAATCAATCAAACAAACAACAATCAATTTATCAGTCATTCAGTTAGAATTTTTACCTTAAACACAGGGTGAACAGCAGGGAGCTGCCTGTACATGGCAACAGCAAAGACCTCAGTCATGAGATGTGTCCTGAGCAGGTGTGTGATGTTCTGGTGGTACTGGAAGTCTGCGGAGCGGACCCAGATCTTAGCCAGCAGCCAGTCATACTCACCATCAGTGGGCAGGAAGATCGGGTTGTCCTCACCCGGAGTCTGACCCAGCTGGAAGAGAGGAGGAGGAGGAGGAATGAAGAATCAAGTGGAAGAAAAGGGGAGATCTGGAGCTGGATCGAGGCCGAATGTTTCGACAATTGAAGAAAACAAGGAAAAAGGAAGACAGATTATTATTACCGTATATACTTGATTATAAGCCGATCTCATGTATAAGCCGACCCCCTGATTTTGACCTGAAATTTAGATTTTTAAAGAAACCCACATGTAAGCCAACCCCCTGATGTTGTTCCATTAATTTATTTGTTTAGCAAATTACCTGTTTTTCTGAGTATTGTCATAGTANTGTTGTTCCATTAATTTATTTGTTTAGCAAATTACCTGTTTTTCTGAGTATTGTCATAGTATTCCTCTTATTTTCTGAAAATAATCCATGTAGGCTACGGGTTGTGTTTTACGGCTTGTGGCAGCTATTTTAAAACTTCACCGCTTTAACAGGGCTTCTCTTCCTGATGCACACCGGAATGATAACATCGCACTCTTGTTCTTTTCGTAACTTATTTATTTTCAAAATCAAAATAACAAAATATGACGTGAGGTGGGGTAAAAACTATACCACTGCCCCGTTCCTCATAAACATTGATCAGCCTCCAGCTGAGCGTCTATAAATAAACTCCTCAGCTTCACGGAGCCAGCGATGATCAATCAGTTAAAATATAAATATTCAAAAATAATAATTTATTTGATTTCACTTTTCCTAAATTAAATATTTTAAACATTTGATAATTAACCAAGAAATGGCTCTAACACCGGTACCAGTAAACATGATTATTTCAGCAGCTGATTAAGGTATGATTTAAACTAGTTTCCATGGGTAGTGGTAATGGGTAGTATTTTCTTTCTCTGGGATCTGATTTGAATTACTCATGTATAAGCCAACCCCCTGATTTGCTTTGTGAAATTTGGTTAAAAAAACTCGTCTTCTACTCGAGTATACAGTAGTCATAAAATGTCATAAAATAATCCCCACTGTACCTGTATGGCCAGAGGCAGGACCTTGTTTTGAGTGTTCTTGTAGAGGAGACACATCGGAGCTGCCAGGTACTGCAGCGTACACGGGTCTGTGCGGTTAGGACTGATGCCGTCTAACGCCTCAAAGTCCACCATGTAGATGTTACCTGCCTGGAGCCAAAACACCCGTTACTGATGAAAGATTATTGATTAAAGTGGGATCAAGCGGATGCACAATGTTTAGAGCAGAGCAGGAGAGATCACGCAATTTGTTTAATGTGATTTTGGTGAATTTTTTGACTTAATTTTACAATAAACAGGAATTAATTGCCTTTAATATGGTCATTTGCTTTTTATTGATCCCAATAAACAAAGAAAAGGTAAAAAGATATTCAAAGACATGGTGACAAATAGAAAGGAGTTGCTTTGAAAGCAGTGAAAAAGAAAGGAAACCCTCTCTGTTAATCTAAATGATTTTGATTATCAAAAATAAAGAGTTACATTTCTAACAGTGTACTGAAACTGACATGATCAAGACTAAAGATGAAACAACAAGCTTGATTTTTGCTGCTAATTGATGTTCATACCTTATGGAAGGTAGAAAAACACAGCTTACTATCAAATATTTGCTCAGAAAGTGAAAAAATGAAGAGAGATTGTACCTGCATTTCCTGCTCCAGAGTCAGCTTCCTCTCCAGACTGACAGAGACCATCTCATGTGTGACTGGAAAGTTATCAGGAAGTTTGCTGCACTTTTGGATCATTACTGGATTACAACCATTCAGGAGCTGGTAACCAAACATGAAGTCTTCCTTCCAGTGCTGCATCACATACTCTGATATAATATAATAAAACATAACATCACATCAATCACATCACAATATAATATAATATAATATAATATAATATAATATAATATAATATAATATAATATAATACAACAGAACATAACATAACATAAAACATAACAACAAAACAACATAACATAATATAACATAATACTGTATAACATAAAACATAACATACATAACATAAAACACAACATAAAACATAACAACAGAAAACATAACATAACATAACAGAAAACATAACATAACATAACATAACATAACATAACATAACATAACATAACATATAACATAACATAAAACATAACATAAAACACAACATAAAACAACATAACATAACAACACAACATAAAACATAACATAACATAAAACATAACATAAAACACAACATAAAACAACATAACATAAAACATAACATAACATAAAACACAACATATAACATAACATAACATAACATAACATAACATAACATAACATAACATATAATAGCTGAGACTGACCTGAGATCGTGTTTTTGATTCTCACAAAGATTTTCTCAAAGTCAGTGAAGTCGTTCCAGGAGGACTGGAACATGTGCATGAACTGGTTCACAAACAGGTTCTCAATCCTGGGGAGAATGGTCATCATAATTATCGTCATCATCATCATCATCATCGTTACTATAATTGTCATCAATCATACATTCACACCAATCAAAGTTCACATTTGGTGTATGCTAAGTCGTCACCTACAAGGCCTCACACAGCAGCAGGAGAGTTTCTATTGGCTAGTGTAAAGATGAGGCTTGACATCTCTGGTTCATTTATGTAACGTGCTTATAATATAATCACATTAGGCAAGGCAAATTTATTCCTATAGCACCATTCAAACACAAGGCAATTCAAAGTGCTTTACACAAACAACATGCACTAAAACAACATTTAAAAGATAAGACAACATAAAGCAACATTTAAAAACCAAGAGTAAAATAGGATGAAGTAAGAAATGTAGTTAGAAAAAATTCAATAAAATAATCTGTAGTGCAGTTGCAATGTGAGAATAATTAATTGGCCCCAAATTGAGTTGCAGTGCAAAGCTTAAGCATGGTTTTAAGAGTTTATGGTTGGAGCAGACCTGAGATCTTCTGGAAGTTTGTACCAGAGTTGTGAAGCAGAAAAACTAAATGCACAGCTCAAAATCCAAGCAATGTGATGAAAAAAGTCATGAAAAACAGCCATAAAATAGTTAAATGAAAGCAAAAAATAGAGCAAAGCAGAGAGTAAGAGAAGAAAGCATCTGTGCTGTAACAAAGCAGGAAGTAGAACATTACCCCCTCCCCCCTTCACCTCCCCTTCAAAAAAAAAAAAAAAAAAAATGTGTACCAACATAGACATAGTTGGTACTAATTTTAGCAGCACACTATTCACCCCTGTTCATGCATCGTTTTGCATTTGTTAGTTCAGAATTACAGGGGAGCTTTGTGAGCAGCAGTTATAATGCAACACACTTCTATTAATGTGCAACCTCATAGACGTGCATGAAGAACCGATGCAAATGTCTCTGCTGGTAAACACACAATGACACTTGTGTATTCCAGGTAATCCCGAGTAGAAAAAAGAGAAGCATGTTATCAGGTTGGAAGACAGGCGATTGTGCATGTTTAAGCCCAATAATACACCCTGTATACATGTCACGTTATTGGCAACCAATTTCCAAAACATAAAATCACATTTAGTTTCCTGTTATTTTGCCAAATCCCCTAATCTTTTAAAATCAAATGTTCAGGTGATACACCTTAAAATTCAGTGTTTCACCTGATAACACTTACACATGATTATCAAGGCATGTTCGTTTTAATTTCTTGGTAAAATTTATCTTTTCTCCTGGGACTATATTCCCTGGCGGAGACGCACATGGTCTTCCGTGTAGCTTCGTGTCAGACGGTTAAATAAAGTTACTTCAACAAAAAAACGTAATAGGCTTTGTGTTTGCTGTGATGATTACTTATCTCAAGCACGTTTCAAGTCTCTGTAAGTTGATTTGTATAGCGTACTGGAATGAACTGATACCAATGACAGTCTGGAAGGTAGGAAAAAATTCTTTAATTTATCGCTCCAGCTGTACGTTTTGGGAAATGGTTGTCAGTAACATAAGGTGTATGCAGGTTGTTCAGTATGTGTTGGGCTCAAAATGCAAAATCACCGGTACTGTCCTTTAAGATGGCACCGTGGTGTCATTGTGTTGTCCTGCGGCTGGCAGGCTGTTAGCGAGTACGTACGCTTTGCTGTAGTTCAGTATGAAGTCCACTCCTTTCTCGCTGTCAAACTGGATGTCCCGTGGTAAATCCCTGTGTCTGTTAGCGTCGATGCTCATAGGAAAGCCGGGCTGCCACTCTTTCCATCTGTAAAGGTCCACAAGTGGAAAGTTACTTTACTAAGCATTTATTAAGCCTCTTTGAGTGTCTAGAAAAGTACTCTACAAATAAAATGTATTATTACTCAAGCACTCCAATTACAGCAATTTACTTCCACATTTTTTTTTTAAATCTTTATTTTGGTCTGTAATATACACAAAAAAAAAAAAAAAAAAAAAAAAATCAACATAAAAACAAATATGTGAATTCTTCCAACAAACACATCTCCAAAACATCCATCCATCCATTTTCTAAACCCGTTTGACCTATTGAGGGTCACGGGGGAGCTGGAGCCTATCCCAGCAGTCATAGGGCAAGAGGCGGGGTATCTCCAAAACACACAACCCGAAAAAAATAAAACATCTCACCAACGACTGAAAAGGTGTAGGCTGAAGCCAAAGTTTATTACACCTACTCTTCTCACATGTCACCATTTACTAAACATCATAAACATTTTTAACATGTGCCTTATAGGCAATAATCCACATCCTCTGCATAACATTTATATATATGAACGTGATTACAACAAAAACATTGAAAATGTTAGAATGACCAATTCTGACCAATATTCAGACCAGTCAGACCAATATTTCTTCATACTTTTTCAAAACATTCAATTTAAACATTTTCTTAAATTTAACTATTGTTTTACAAGTTTTTAAATCATATTCAAGCGTATTCCATAAATTCACCCCTTTAACTGAAATGCATCTATTTTTCAAATCTGTTCTTACTTTGATTTTCTTAAACATACGACTTCCTTTAAGATTGCAGCAACTCTCTCTCTCTTTTGAAAAATACTCTGTACATTCTTTGGTAATAAATAATTATGTACTTTATACATTAACTGAGCAATGGCATAATCTACAAGGTCATTAAATTTCCATATCTGTAATTTAACAAACAGAGGGTTTGATGGTTCTCAATAATTCCTTCTGCCGATGATTCTTATTGCTCTCTTTTGTAATTTAAAAATTTGATTACATTACTTAGTTAACAATAAATTTTGTGCTTTATCCAACATACTGTAACATATTTCTATAAACGTTTTTTACTTGTAAAATCCTGGAGAGTTTTTTTTCCTCTTCAGGGCTTTAAAAAGGATTCAGTTTTAGTTTTTATACTTGAGTAAATGTGAAATAGTTTGACCATAGTAACATTTTGATTGGAAGACTCCATGCATTTTTCCACTGTGGTCATTTTCTACGTAAATGATCTGACTGGAAAGAAGAGCAGATTCTGTCCAAACACACACGTGCTCAGCAGCTGGCTGGTGATAACATACAGTAACATACAGTATGTGTGGTGTGAACTTGCCTGTAAGTCTTCCGTCTCATTTCCAGCTCTTTCTGCCTGTGCTGCTTCACCAGGCTTCTCTTATCGTCCTGAGGGAGACGAGCTGAATCACACACAGAATTTGGACAAAGTGACTGATTTAACTTAAGTTTTTCAGGATTTGGAGAAAATCCTGCCTGTGGGCTACACTGTGTTTTAAGAGAAAAACAACTGCTGGTACAATACCTACATTAGCTACACTGAAGTACAGTTTTAAGGTACTGGTACTTTGAGTATTTCAGTTTTGTGACACTTTCTACTTCTCCTTTCTACTTTTTATAAATTACATTTATGAGGAAAATACTGTACATTTTATTATGTTAAAAATGCAGCACTGAAATAATTTACTACCTGATTCAGACCAAAGCAAATGATCTACATGTCTATAAATGCCCAAAGTTCAGCTCTCAGATAAATGTAGGTGGAATAAAAAGTACAATATTTTCCTCATGAATGTAATTTCCTCATAAATAACTTAACCCATTTTACTTTTTATTTAATAATTCCCATTAAATATGTAATGGTCGGCAATCAACACAATCCTATGTAAAACATTATGAAGTTAATGTGAAAATCCAGTTTGTTGATTTAAGTGTGTTTTCACATCTGTAGATCGTTTGTTCTGGTCTGAAACAGGAACTAAATTGTTGGTTTTGGTTCAGTTCCCCACAGGAAAACACTCAATCAAACCAAAATGTAGCAACAAAAGTTATGTGATAACACTCTGCTCATTGGTCAGAAATGTCTGGGGACAGACCAATCAAACAGGAAGTAGTTTCTATGGTGTCAAAGTAAATCAGAGTAACAAAGATGAATGTGGATCCTTTCCTAGTCATAGCATCATTTGATCCATGAAGAAGAAAATATGACAGCAGAAGCTGAATCTGACTTCAAGACAACGTGTGGAAAACCACATGCTGCTTCACATGATGTGAAGAAGACGTGCTGCCTTCACACGCTGAACAGGAGAATGGAGCTACATGCTGAGAACATACAAGCACACGCTAACCTGAACACGTGTTCATCTGAACATGTGTTAAGTTTGATATATTACAAGAGTTTAACAGCATCATTTTCAACTGTATAGGTAGTCAAAGGTTTAGTTTAACTTCTGTAACGCTGTTTTACTTTCAGCGTTTTAATCATTTTCAGTAGCAGATATCTGATAAGTGTCTAAGGTAAAACCAACTTTAGTTGTTCAAGTAGATGAATTTCCTCCACTACACTGGTGTTGGCGGTATCGCAAAAACCAGCTCCCGGCACTGTGTGGATTTCCAGTAGCAAAAAGCCTTTATTGGATGAGCTTAAAGCATTAAAAACAATAAAAAGCACTTACCACCCTTTGCATAAGCACTCCTGAAGCACCTCTTGGATAAGACTTTTGCAAAACTTTAGCTGTCGTTAAGCATTAACCACAAGATCAATCAATAGATCAGTAGATTGCCTCAGAGTTGGTTCAGGACAAGTGCCGATCATGTTCCCACCATAAACTGGAATTTGGAACTGGACTGAGACCAACTGCTAAAGAAGGTCTCGGTGTGGTTGTTTTGGTCCACATCCGAGTGTGATTGCTGTGTTCAGACCCGGACAAACGAACCGCACAAACGAACCGCACAAACCCCAGCCTGTTGAAATGGCTCAAATCATGTGTGGAAACACTGTCAGATTTTACATTAAACATGAGAAGCTTGATTACATTGATGTTTATGTTTCTGTTGTTTTGATTTGAGATGTTTTTCCATCCTGAGAGTTTAGAGTGACTGATGAAGAAGAAGAGCCCGGTAGTCTGTTTGGGAAACAAATGAAAAGTTGAGTACCTCGTCCTTCTCGGAGCACCACTTCCTTGTCATCAACCAGCCAGCGGAAGCAGGGGAACTCTACGTAGTCTCCTGTTGGTGTTTTGACTGTGATGTACCTGCAGTACCAGTCGTCTTGCATCCAGTATTTCTTCTTCTCAATCTTCACTAAAACTATCTCACCCAGGTGTTCCCCCACATTCACTTCATACGAGTCCACCTGAAATTAAGGCAGAGACCTTTGACCTGGAACAAGAAAGTTTATAGCAGGTGCAAACAACCAGTTGATAATTGTACTATGCCTGCTACTTCACCATCCAATCACAGAACAGAAGTACCTCTAGCTCTAATATGAGGGCCAGAAATACTGCTAACTCTAATGTGATAGCATATTAGCATGTTAGCTTTTTAGCATGCTAACACACTAAGGTTAGCATGTCTACATAGTTACAGTGAGCTTGTAACTTAGCATGTAACATAGTAACATTTGGCATGCTAGAATGTGTTGACAGTTAGCATGTTAGCATGCTATGTTAGCATGAAATCTATCGTATTGTGAATTATTATAGTTTACGAATATAGTATGATATTATAAGACTGTTTATTGGTCACAGCAATGGTAGAATTTGCTGCAACATGTCAATTATGTTTAGATCAACAACAGCAACAGTCATTTATGATATGATTTTGATTGTTCTAAAGTACTTTAGTGTGCTAGAGCTATGTCATATATCGTTCATGATAATACTGGTATAATGTTTTAATAGAAAAAAATTGTCGTATCTGTTATTCTGATCTGTTAATCTGATATTGATGATATTATGGCATGATGATGTGTTGATGAATTTTCACATTTCGCCTAAAACAGCAGAGCCTGGTGAAGTAGTTCCTTAAAAGCAGCTGTCGCTTGAAAGCGGTTCAGCAACAGGGCTAACTGGCCAAAGGTGGAAACACAACAAATCAGTTCCTCCACCTGAAGCAGAAACACCTGGTGAATAGCAAGGAAGTCACATGAGGAGGAGAGCCAATCAGCTTTGAGATGCAAAACAAGCAGGAAGTGATTCTGACTGTCAAACATAGTTGGAGCGTTAGCTAGTTGTACATCCTGTGACAGAAAAAGTCAAATCAAGTCAAATCAAATTTATTTGTAGCCCAACATCACATACAATGTCTCAAAGGGCTTTCTCCCTTAAAAAAAAAAAAAAAAAAAAAAAAAAAAAAAAAAAAAAAAAACACTTTAAAAAGCGAACAGTAGAGTGAAATTAGTGATGTGAGGACTTTGTCAGCATTGACTTGTTGTGACGTATGAATAGTGTTAGCCTAGCCGCTGCGCTAACTTCAGCTGACCTGTTAGCCTCAAACACAGGCTTATGGTAGATTTGGACTTTTTATTTGAGTGCAGCAATATAGAGGCTAATTAGGTCTGGAGGGAAAATCATAACCTGCTAAAAAAAATCAGATCTGATGACATCATCAATCCTTTTATTTATCTTTTATACACGACTGAAGATGAGCAACTCAAGTTAATCTAAGTTGTTGTTGTTTACAAGCTAAAATATTATGGGATTTAGTTATTTATACTTTTATTGAAGGGAAAAACTCGACTGTTTCTACTTTTACACTGATTCGTTTTTACTCATGTTGTTACAGTTTGCTGTATGGTTTACTTCTAAAATCACCATGACAACATTGTTCAGTGTTACATTGTTCATATCATC
The DNA here is from genome assembly GCA_014773175.1 of Lucifuga dentata. Classification (NCBI taxonomy): domain Eukaryota; kingdom Metazoa; phylum Chordata; class Actinopteri; order Ophidiiformes; family Bythitidae; genus Lucifuga; species Lucifuga dentata. The sequence continues at coordinate 11,307 of VXCM01008356.1, forward strand.
TTGAATATCATTATCACAAAAATACTTTAAGATATACTGTATTATTTTAACATTTATCACCCATATAGTTTGCTGAAACTCAAGAAATTAATCTAAAAATGAATTTGCCACTAGAAGGTGATAATGCACACTGTTAAAGATTTGATACAGCCTTACGAAAGAAACGTTTCAGATTTGGGGCCAAATAAGTTTGTTTCATGAGCTGCAGTTGTTAGCTTCTCTCATCAGTAACTGTAACACTCAAAAAAAAAAAAAAAAAAANAAAAAAAAAAAAAAAAAAGCATTACTATTTCCCTTCTTATTCAGCTTTGTCTGTTAGTGGACAAAACTTCAGCTAAATGAGAATAAAAACCTGCAAAACAGGTTTGAGTGTGGAAAGCTGAAGTGCGTAATATTAAATCAAGTCAGTGAAACATTTGATACTGCAATAAAAATACTTTTAGGTTCACCGATCTGTTAGTTCTGCCCATTTAAATAAAATGTTTGCATAGGGCAACTATTTGAGGGAGTAACTGTCTCTGTTTTTAAAGATGGTTAATTTTAATGTAAAATAATATAGTACAGGAAGTAAACTGGATTTTCTACTTGTTTTTAAATACTGCATCTTTAGGAAATATGTATAATTTAAAACAGAATACATTGTATTCTATTTCAAATTACACATATTTCCTAAAGATGCAGAATAAAGAGCAAAATAAAACTCAATGTATTCAATACATTGAGTTTTATTTTATTTGAGTGACACTGTGACTATTCTGATCATAAGAAAAGAGTTTAATTAGCCAAGTGCTTCATTTCCACACCAGCAAACATTTTATATAGTAGACTTTTTAACAAGATTCAGAATCATTTAAAAAAAAAACCAAAACAAAAACCACAACATCTTAGAGTATAATTAATATCACAGTTACAACTTCACCAGACATGCCTTCCTCTTTTTTCTTAAGAAGCAAACACATCTAAACCATCCAGTGTTTGTGAGTAAATGTTAAGTGCTGATCACTTAATTAAAAGGTTAAGTTGAGTTTGCAGACATAAAGAAACAGAGGAAATCTCTTACCGCTCCCCTCTCAAAGTCGTTGTAGAGAGGTTTGTCCAGCAGGGTCTTCTCGCTGCATTGCTCAGTGCCCACCAGCGTCACGTAGATATAATCATCTGTACCTGCAAACCACTGGCTGCCTGTGGCAACGGTCACCGTGTAAGACGGCATGGCCCTCACACAGGACTCTAAAAATGTCCCAACACCTTAAAAAGATGAAGAAATGTGGAGAAAAATCAATTCTAATAAAAGATAGTAAAAAGTTCTCCTCACAGAAAGCCTCCTTGTGCCATTCAAGCACTAAGACATACTTTGGTTTGGTTAACTGTACGTCTGTCGCTGTTCTTTCCAAATCTCCCCACCTCTTTCACAAACAGCATGAAGTGTGTAATACAGTAAAGGAGGATGGTGCAGCAGTGGCTTCCACCCTCACAATGCAGAACACATTCAAGAAACAACACAATATGAGCCATTTGTTCCTCCTTAAAAGACTCCTTAGAAATATTGAGAACAAGAACAAACAGGAATGTGGACAAAGAAACGGTTTCTTATTACAATAGAAGCATCCTGTCAAACAAAGGTTGGTTTTGGATAAAATCACATGGGATGGTTTTGTGTATTACTAGGAGTGAATAATTGCTATTATATTTTGTCAGTGTAACTATATTTGAGGAATATATCGAGTTACGATCTGTAAAATAACATGGGAAAACGTGTTTACACATCACATTTTCCTGTCAAATCAGTGAGTCACACAACAACTTTGTTTTTTTTGTTCAAATTAAATGCAAATATAGCGTGAGTCTGTCTGCTGGTTTACAGGCCTCGGCTGGTTCTGTAGCATCAACACAGTGTGTAATGTTTAACCCACAGAGGATCCGCAGGCATCATGTTTTTTCCTGCTTCAACGGTTTATTTACAAAGCAAATTATATGTTTACAAAGTATAATAACAGAAAACCCAAAGTTATGGCAGTTTAATCCTTCTTTTTCCCTGCTCAGACAGGGATGGAGGAGGAAAAGGCGGACGCTGCAGTGCTGCAGCAGTTTGAAGGCTCAGAAGACCTTTCAGGGGAAAAACTTTGTAAGGCTGAACTGTGATTGAGGCTTGTGGGTGTTCTCTGTGCAGGGTTCCCAGGCTAAACTTTTGTCTTTTCTGCTTCTGGTACCTTCTCCTGGCTATGATTGGTCCACTTATTAGCTGGAGATTTCGTTCTATTGGTCAGGTGTGTTACAGGTGTTTGGAAGAGGATGTTCTATGGATGGTGGATGTTTAGCAGTGATAGTGTAGGTAAGCTGGTGTGACGTTGCGCCAACACAAAAGTGGAGCTCTGCCTACTGGCCAATCACCAGCGACACAACTAACCAGGAGGAGGTATCAGAGACAAGAGACAGTTCTGTCCGACATGCTCACACACAAGATCCTAACACAAACACATAACTTTTAATAATGAACACATCAGAGGTTTTTTTTCCACCCTTTTTTGTTTCTTTTAGTCTTGATAATGAACAGGAGGTTTTATCACTCTACTGCTTGTAGTGGTTCTGAACCCGGTAGTGGGTCTTGTGGGAACTGTTGTAAGCAGGAGATGGATTGGGAGGTGTGGAGGGTTCCTCCAACTTCAGTGGCTGAGAACAGTCAGTATGATGTTCTTGCTGGGGTGCTGAGACTGGCACAGGCTGAAGGTGTCTGCGATTGCGACGAAGAACATTTCCATCCTGTGTCTGCACCAAGTATGAGCGTGGCTCCTTCACCGTGCTCACCACGGTGCTTGGTGTACGCCATCCCTTCTCCCCATCCAACTTGAGGAGCACCCCATCACCAGGGCGCAGCGCTGGGAGAGGACGAGCTGAATGGCGCCTGTCGTAGGAGAACTTGTAGGCTGCTTTTGCTTTGACATCGTAAGCTGCAAAGTCTCGGCTGACAAGTCTAGGTTGCAGTTTTTTCCCCGAGGACTGGGACTGTAGTCCGGATCTGACGTCCAGTCATCAGCTGGGCAGGAAAAGTCCCCGTGGCTGCAACAGGGGTAGCTCTGTAACTCAACAGAGCCAGACAGGAGTCTTGTTGACGCAAGATCTGCTTCGCTGTTGCAACAGCTTGCTCTACTTCCCCCAGTCAAACGGAGCTGTGGAGCTTGCTCGCTCCACGTGGCCCGGCCAGCCATGTTCGAGGAAACGCATTATGTGGATAATGTCTGAGTCAGTGCTGGTGGCTCTAAGGATATTTTCCAGCTTAGGCTTTGATACTGGCTTGGTACTGATTACTGTGTCTTCGTAGGTTTGGACTACAGCCTACAGTGGGTGGCGTGACAACGTACATGTTAAACACATGTGGTGAGTGTACTGCCTGAGGTGTTTTTTGAGCAATTTCCGCCTAAATGGCATACCCAAAAATGAAGGCTTATAACTCTGAACATATGACAATGGGAGTCATTTACTTTGTACCAACTGACAGAAAACCTTTTAAATTTTCAGGAAAATGGCCTGGCTTCAAGTTTAGAGATTCTCAGGTTCAACAATGACAATAAAAACACACAAAAATATAGGCAATTAGAGGGTTTTTTTTTTTTTTTAAGTTATACATTTTCCAAAATGTATATTTCAGGCACACAACAAGCCAGCTCCTTGGATTAACTTTTGTAATGCTGCTAAATGTGTAAACTCTAAATGCTGAAAGATTTAGAATGATTGAACATAGTGAAAAAAAGTTATGGTATTTGGCACCATTGGTGATAAATACCATAACTTTTACAGGAACAAAACTATCTCCAAGGTGTCCAACATTTTTTTTTTTTTTTTTTNACCAAAGCTGATTGGGCCACTGATCCATCAGTCAAATTCTATCCAATCCTTTCTATCCAAGTCTAACATTGCTGACTCCCTAGGAAGTGATGTTACTGAGAAGCTAACGCTAGCCTCCAGGCCAACGTTAGTTTGGAGGCTATCTTGTGCTTTGTTTACATTTGTCTCTGGGTTGCGTGGTCATAAAATGTCATGCTTGGGCTCATTTCGTTCAGGAGAATCTAAACTTTTCATAGATATTCATACATCTCCATTTTATTGAGAAATGGTGATTATATAATGTCACAAACGCTACGTAGGGACAGTGCACAGTCTCCGGTCTGTCACTGAAATATTACTCACACAATACGCACGTGAAACATATGCCTATTGACATGGCTATATAAAAGCTGATAGGACCAATGACCCATCAATCAAATCCTCTGCTAGTCTACTATCCAATCACAGAGATGGATTTTAATATTTACACCCTCCTCGGAAATTACATCATTGAGAAGTGACAGAGCTACGTATAGCTTAGCTAGGCTATCTTGAGCTTTAATTACGTTTATCTCGGGATTGTGTGGTCATAAAATGTCATGCTTGGGCTCATTTTGTTCGGGAGAATCTAAGCTTTCTGTAGATATTCATTCATCTCTATTTTATTGAGAAATGGTGATAATATAATGTCGCAAACGCTACACCAGAATTGCTGGGCCCGGTACCGGGCTGCTCAGGCAGTAACTGGTTGTGGCATGCGCGTGCAAGTATACTGTTGCCCACGGTGAAGGCAAACAGATACTGTGACCTTGGACTCAGTGGTGCACTGAGAGATGCAGAACAAAAATCAATGACTGTATAGTATTTAGAAGTTGGTAGCACATTAGTCAACAACATGTATGTGGATTTAGGCCTCTTCTTTCATTCTTTAATCTTACATCTTGCGAAGTTAAAGGATTGTTACGTTCCGGGCTAGGGGAACCAGAGCAGTAATAACCTGTTTCCTGTCCCTGCTCCCAAGCGTGACCAGCAGCTCACAGTTTGGCAGTTTCAAACTAACAATTACTTTATCTTCACACAGGACACAAGGGGAATAAAGCCAACACACAAACCAATAATCACTAGTAAGGATGGCTCGATACCACTTTTTTAAGTCTGATACCAATACCACAACCTTGAGTATGTGCCGATACGATCCGATCTTTTTCCCTCTCTTAAACAATTAAGCTTTTAATAATACATTTGTATGGATGCACTTTGAAACTGTAAAACAAATATTCTACTCTCCTAAAGAAAGAAATTCATAGCCCACAGCACGACTCAGTTATGCAATAAATGACTGGAAAAAAAGAGTTTTTTGGATGGATGAGTCTAAGTTGGAGGTGTTTGGATCAAGGAGGAGAACATATGTGAAATGTAGAGAAATTGAAAGGATGATGGAGTGAACCTCTAGTAAGAGCTCCAGATGGCATGGGCTGAACTTTCCACTGAATATCTTCAAAAACTGGCAGCTTTAAAGCCAAAGTCTGCAAAGCTGGAATTGCTGCAAACAGGGGATTCAATGATGAATGTAAAGTTTGATGAGTAGAACAATTCTATCAAATAAAAAGGATGTTATGTCATTGTCTTTGATTATAATTTTATAGCAATTTAATGCTACCATGTTGAATTCAATTTCTGCCAAATACATTTCTGGGTGATTCTAAACTTTTGAAAGCTAAATGTATTTGTTTTAGTGCAGCTGCAGTAAAAAGTGAACAGCTACAGGTATGTTTGTACAGCTTTATATTTTTGCTTATTGTGCCTTTAGAAAATGTTTTGGGATTAGAACTTTTAATAATTTTACTTGTGTGGTTCATGACTATCCACAAAAAAGAAGCTGCTATATGGTGACTAATGACTTTAACTAAACAGCTTTCAAAGATTGTCAATTTGTATGAATTATCATTTTTGTGATTGTGGTTTACATGTAGTACCTGCTATTTGTAGCATTATTCAGTCTAAACACAAATGTAAAAGAAGACAAGAAGCTGAAAAAACAAACCCAGCAAGCTCATGGTTCAAAGGCCTGCGGTGAGACCAAATGTACTTCAACATTTTCCCACAAGTCACTATCAATGCCTAAACTTCCTGCAGGAAGCCATGGAACCCAGGGCCGTTTCTGACCACTTTGGCACCCTAGGCGAGACATCCATTGGTCCCCCTTCACTCTCATTCTTCAAAATACAGAGAAGAAAAAAAGACAGTTTTAGTCAACTTATAACACACTGCACTCAGTGTTAAATCTTATTGTCAACAACGCTTCATTAGGGCTCTACCT
>VXCM01008359.1:0-17268 GCA_014773175.1 Lucifuga dentata
TAACATGTATGAAAATTGAATATATTAGGCTCAAACATGCAAAATGAGTGGTATGGTCCTTTAAGTCAATTTGTGAAAAAGACGTGGGTGGAATTATTAGGATTCTGAAATCTGCTGAGTATAAATGAGGCGTTACATAATCAAAGAATGAGGAAAGTTCGACAGGTGAGGACATCCAGGTGGAGCTGGTTTGAATTTTTTGGTATAATTTCATAATCTGTTACTTTGTCCAGTTTATGCCAGTTTCAATCTAATCATGACGTTTGAAAAAAACTGCTGTCTTAATCCGTGTTTAATCACAGTTTGAACATGCATGTGAAAGATAACAGATTAGATCTACTTCCTGTACGTGAGATTTTAGAACGCCATTAATAAAGTCTACGCAGCTTTAGACGCCCTGTTAGAACGAGGAATCTAGCCTGAGGAGGAGAGTCATCGATGTTAACTCACCCTTAACTTTAAAGCTGATCAGAGCTAAATTTATTAGTTTTAATAATTTCTTTTCACATGGAGTCAGATAATTAGGATCAAATTTAATTATTTCCATAATTTCTCCTAAAAACTGAGGAGATAAACGCAAAGGAACCATCTAGCTGGTTTCCATCGCCGGGCCAGGAACGATCCCTTACACTGTGTGTGTGTGTGTGTGTGTGTGTGTGCGCGCGTGCACCCAAGTGTTTCACAAGTTTGTTTTTCCATTAGAGAGCTTGTATTTTTCAAAGCGTGTTCGCCGCGGTGGTCATGAACATCTATTTACACGCCTGCACCGCCGGGAAAGGCTGTCATTCAGAGAGACTGACAGGCAGCATGTTAATCAATCACCAATCAATGATGTTCTCTCCACACACACATGCACACACACGCAGTCCATTTGCTTCCGCCTAGTTCATTCCCCCCCGTTCACTCTGCGCTGGACACAAAGACACGGATGCGCTAGCAAAGATGGAGGATGGCGTGTTGTTATGGAGGGTTTCCTGGAGGGTCTGAGCTGAATGACAGCTTTCAGAGTGAAACATAATTGAGCGCAGATATGAAAACTAAATGTCGGCACAGTGAAATAAGAATATTGGCTGCGAAGAAGTAAGGGTAATACAAAGTCCTTTCATGTTTAAGATTATGGATTATCTTGCTGTTTGGCTCTTTTTATAAATATTGAACAAGAACAAATGGCAGAAAAATGAGAGAAAATGAGCTGTGAAAAGAAAAATGGAATGTAAGCTACACCAACGGCACAGACTTCAAAAAATGTGGATTCTCATTTAAACAGAGGCCTTTCTTATTATGTTATCGACACACACACACACGATGATGTCTGCCACACACATGCTGCGTTCATTTCCTGCATTAGTTGTATCCAGAAACAATGCTGCCTGTTTGCAAGGTGCACACTTAAAACAAATATGGAGGTTATAATACTTTGTGTTATGAGTCATTCTGAAATGAAAGTATTTAAAGGACCATACCCTCTATTTTGCATATTTTGAGCCTAATATATTCTATTTTCATACATGTAACGTTACTGACAATCATTTCCCAAAGCATACTACTGGAATGGTGAATTAAAAATGTTTTTCCTACCTTCCAGACCTCCATTGGTTTCAGTTCATTCTGGTACTATTAAAATCAATCAAGACAAGCTTTTTAAAAAAAAAAATAAAAAAAAATAAAAATGTATTAATCATTAGAATTTGCTTTCATTTATTTTATTTGGTTGAACCTAATATATTCAATTTTCATACTGACAATCATTTTCCAAAGGATGAAACCGTATTTCAGCTTTCCTGATATTTTGCTAAATCTTTTAATCTTTCAAAATCAAATATTCAAGTGATACACCCACCTTAAAAATCCATGTTTCTCCTGCTAATAGTTACACAGCCTTATGAAGTCACGGTCCTTTAAATTTTTCCATAAACGCAGGTCTTCTTTTGGGACTATATTCTCCGGTGGAGGCATACATTCACTCCACGCTTTTTATTACGCTTAAACTCTAAAATTACATAACTTCTAAAAAAAAAAACCTGAATACACGTCTTGTTGGTGATGATGGATTACCCCAAGAACGTTTACAGTATCAACAAGTTGATTTTAATAGCAGAATGAACTGAAACCAATGGAGGTCTGGAAGGTAGGAAAAACATTTTTAATTCACCGTTCCAGTAGTATGCTTTGGGAAATGATTGTCAGTAACGTTACATGTATGAAAATTGAACATATTAGGCTCAAACATGCAAAATGGGTGGTCCTTTAAGACTGGTGGGTGTGGCTTGTGTCTGACTGTTCGGTCCTGCGAGCTCCAAACCCAGCATTCCTGAAGCACTGGAGGGCTTCTATCCTGGAGTAGGAGATTAATTTAGTTCCTGGTTTTTTTTGTTTTTTTTTTGTGGTGTGAATAGAAGGAAAAATTCCTGAGTTTGTGAAAAAGTTTTCGGTGTGAAGGTGCTTACATGACGTGTCAACAATCTGAAATTGTCCTTGATTTTGACTATCTTTATTGAGCAAAAGTGGAGTGTTTTAGTGTTGTGGCGCTGACCTGGGATGATGTTTTTGCCCTCACAGTGCCCCCTAGTGGATATAGCATTCATCAGATTAAAATACCCTACCCTAACCCTAAAAAAAAGTCATCATATAAGTATTATCATATAAAATAAATGGAAGAAACCTCAGGAGAGGCAATTCAAAGAGAGATTCCCTCTCCTCAAACTGCCAGGTGTGCAAAGGATCTGTAGGTGGGAAGCAGGTTAATTACAAAGACACAGAAAACAATGAAACATTACAGGATATAAAGCAACGAGCATCTGAGCAACATTTCTCACAAAGCAACTTCATGAGCAACCATGCGTTGCTAATATCAAATATAATCATGGCTTATCGTGGCTCAAATTATTGGACCAGAGCTACCAGAAACCCACCTATCAGGGCACAGTGATCCCAAATCATCTAACAGAGCAACATGCTAATGCTAAGCTAACATTAGTGAGGCCGATTGTGGCTTCAGGACTTTACTTTAATTGGTCTGCTGTTATGATACATGTGACTTTGCAAGTGGAAATTTTCTGAAATATTTATCCTCCTCGTGCCTCTCGTTCTTACATCAGTTTCTTTTCCCTCTTTCTTCTTTTCTTGCACGCCTCCCTTGGCATCTCCAGGGCATTATCCAGGACGTGAAAATGATTTTCGCTCCAAACGGCTACATCACACAGTGTCCTAACCTCAACCGCAGTAAGTATCGCGGCAGCTCGGCCGGACGTACGCAGAGTTCCAGACGCCTGAGAGCTAAAGTAAAAAGCTCTCCAGGCCGTCCATTACAGCGCGTTCCATTATAAAATGAGGCTGTAATGAGCTGTGCGTTCGCTGGAGATGACCTGCTTTTTTCACTGCTCCAGTAATCTTCATTGTGCTGTAATTTAGATTCAATGCACTGTCCTCCCTCCTCGCTCAGAGTGTTTACTGTCAAACAGATTAAGACACAAGGCCGCCACCGTCTCTGCCACTGATCAATAAGCCATGTAATCACACCGTGTCCCTTTGTTATTGATACTAACACAGACCACCAGGCTAAGACAAAGACCAAACACATGTGCCAGGCTTCCCTTTCTTTGCTGTTTGTAGCTATAATGAATACAATCTGGCTAATCGCTTTTTTTTCCTCATCTTCTCTCCACTCTGCCCTCTTGCTTTTCCTTCCTCCGTTGAGCCTGCCCGACCTGCAGCGATTTCCTGAGCCTGGTGCAAGGCATCATGGATCTTCAGGAGCTTCTGGCCAAGATGACCCTGAAGGTGAGAATGAAAAATGATCTTATTGGAAAGGTAACTGTTGTCAACATCTTAGCAGACCGTATAGCAGCTTACCTTAGAGCCTTTTCCTCCGCACAGGGAACAAGAACTAGACCAAACCAGACCAAACTAGATCAATCCAGACCAAAGTAGATCAAACCGGACCAAACTAAATCAAACCAGACCAAACCAAAGTAGATCAAACCAGACCAAACTAGATCAAACCAGACCAAACCAGACCAAAATAGATCAAACCAGACCAAACTAGATCAAACCAGACCAAACTAGACCAAACCAGACCAAACTAGATCAGACCAGACCAAACTAGATCAAACCAGACCAAACTAGAACAAACCAGACCAAACCAAAAGATACTTTGTGTATAATATACTTGGTGTATCAGATACTTGGTGTATCAGATACTTGGTGTATAATATACTGGAAAGCTGTACATAGTTACTATAAAATTGTTGTTTTAGCAGGAATGAAGGGAGAATTAAATGTCTAGGCAAGGTAAATTAATTTCTGTAGTACCATTCAAACACAATTCAAAGTACTTTACACACGATAAAATGCATTAAAACAACATTTAAAAGACAATAAGAAAAAAATAAAGCAACATTTAAAAACGATGACTAAAATAAGTTAATATAAATACATAAAGCACGATAAAATCAAGTAGAATAATCTATAGTGCAGTTAGAATTATTTGGCCTCAGTGCTGATATTTAATGTGGTTTAATTCAAAGCAGAGCTAAAAAGAAAAGTTTTAAGCCTGTTTAGAAAGAGTTTACATTTGGAGCAGATCTGAGTTAAAACTGAATTTTGTGGTGGCTGTTAAAGCCAGACAGACTTAAAATAAGCAAGGTCGTCTTCTCAAAAAACATGTTTGAAATGAGTTTCAGACTTCCTTTCTAGTGAGCTGAAGATGGAAAAATTCAATAAAAAAAGTCATTGTCTTGCAAATGGTCAAATAAAGTGGTGCTCAGAAAGATCATTTGCTTGGTTATATAAAAAAAAAATTGAATGCTTTGCTAGTTTTGCAGTAAAGTCATTTTGAAGTAATACACACACATGCATGGCAGCGTGCACGTTTTCGTGATGGACAGGTACCTTCAGAGTTCAGAAGCGTGAGTAAATGGCGGCTGTATTGGCACAACAGGAGGCTAACAGGCGGCGCCGCAGCCACAGGGGAGTGTTTGTACCTTTTTATAACACTAACCATCTGCATAACCGCATGTGTGCGCGCGTGTGCGTGTGTATGTGTGATTGTGCATCCACGTGCACAAGCGAGAGGATTCAGGTAGGAGTGAATGAAGCAAGGACATCTCAGCAGGCGAGCGAGCTGTGGAATAATTTCCACTGGAAATAAGGGTGAAATGAAGAACATTACCCCACCGCTGTGTCATTGCCTCTGCCTTTATTTGAATACAGCTGACCTATCGCCACCTGACCTCATCGCTCGCATGACTTGCCACGGGGAGGATGCAGTCATCTCTCTCTCTCTCTCTCTCTCTCTCTCCCTCCCTCCCTCCTGTCAGAGGTGGATAATATAAAAGGGATGTGTGCACAGTGAATAATTGCTTTGTTCTGACGATGTGACACAGAGTGTCAAAGCGAGGTGAAGTGACAGTAAAAGCCGCCGCTGCACCTGGATTATGGCTTCGCCGTTTATGTAGGTGTTAGGAGAGAGTGCAGATTTGTGATTATGGCTCTTTTTTCTCTCTTTCTCCACTACATTTTAGAGGAGTATATGGTACTCTTTTGCTCTGATGACTGTAGTTAATTTGCATATCGGTTAAGATATATAAGATTTGGGCAACAGTTGTCGTATTAAGAGTGAACTGATCTGTTTTGGCTCAAATCTCCTCCAAGAATTTCTTCGCTCCTTCATACAACTTGCCAGTAGGTGAAGTTGTGTTAGAAACTGAGATTTAATTTTTTGTTACTTTGCATATTTCCATTTTACATAAAATTTTACATATTACATTTTACATATTTCCGTTTTACATACGAAAACCTTTTCAATGATCTAAACAGAGCTATATGGTGTGTCATGTCCGTTTCATCCACTTGTTTGGTCCGACCAATCCTTTCACAACACTGTGGTTCCACCTTGGCGATGAATTTAAGTAATTTGCAAAAATGCTACAGAAAATTCAAAACGCACTATTACAAAAAAGATTCAGGGCTTTATGCAAAACATCCGGGGCTTAAGCCCATAAGCCCACCCCTAGCACCGCCCCTGCGTAGTATTTACTTTACAGTTTTACACGGTACACTCAACATTTTTTATTTATTTTTTTACCTAGAATCAGATTAAACTCAAATTATGAACAGAAACTTTATGTATTTGTGGGTAACTAAAGTTTGATTGAAGGAAAGTTTTGTGACGTCCAGTATTTAATACTAGAATGTTATGAAGTGATATGGGTAGATGAGCTGGTTGATCAGATTTTATTAGGACCTAGAAGGGACTCTGTTCATACGACAGTGGAACTGGATGTACTGGGTATAAACTAGGTAATTAAAAAGAAAAAGTGGACCTGTGATTGAGCCCTGGGGGACACCGCAGGAGAGGACGAGTGGTTTTATCCATCAAAATCAGTTTCTGAATATATCTAAGATGAGAAATAGACTTATATTTGAATTGTTTTTAATTTTAGTCGTAGTTTAAGTGGTGACTTCTCTGTGCCAGATACCATGGCTTCTGATTGGATGGTTTCCAGGCTAAAATTCCATACTGAATACTGAATATAAACTTGGTTTTTGCAATATATAACCTACTGTTCCACTCAAACAATCATTACCATAATCTACATTTAAATTGATTTATTTAACCTGCAAACATACAATTGGATTTGAAATAAAGCCTCAGTCTCGGTTTGTTTTCATTGTGACGGTTAATCTCTGATAATTACCTCATGGCTGTAATCCCAGATCTGGATTACCAGCTGATTAATTGCTTGCTGGAATGAGCCTGATCTTTGCACATTTCATGGCAATTCGTGGACAAATTGTGGACATATTCTTCAGCCAGATGAACAGACAAACATGCAAAGGCTGAGATTAGAGCTAATAAAGGCACGCTGCTTCTATTTGATTTTCTCCTCTTTCATTTGGACTGTTATTATGGTATTTCATGTTTCTCTCTCTGCCTCATGTATCAGTCATAGCATACCTATTAGCCTCTGACTCCTTTGTTGGGTTTTTAAGTGCCATTTGATGCTTCTGCTGCAGGAAAGCTATTCCTCTGTGGTGCCTCCAGGCAGCCTCCTAGCCTTTGAAATTGCATTTCAAACGTTTGTGTAGGTCTTTGACAGGACATATCTCTGCCGCTCACGTCGTACACTCGCTGGTTAAACCAAGTCAAAAGGCCTGAGTGACATCCAAGCCATTTGCTTTTATTCAGAGAACTCACTAGCGTTTAGCGGCAAGTCCTGTCTTTCTGACACTGGCTTATGCAGGTCTCAGAGGGACAGAGGCGGTGTATGCTGAGTGTCTTAAGTGGACCTACAAGCCTGAGTGGACCCATGCTGCTTAGATCAATGGCAGCACTTTGACTTGAAGCCTTTCCTCCTCTCAGACCTCTGCTTATGTGAGGGTCAGATAGTGCTTGACTTGCTTAGATATGTGTGTGTGTGTGTGTGTGTGTGGGCTGACATTGAGTCATAGCGCTCAAGTCTAAACCGGTCATTTCCTTCTCATTCTGTAAATCTGAGTTATTTTTACTTTTTATTTTTCCACACAACTGCATTTCTTCTTTGACTGTACTTTGTGAAATAGGTTAAAATCTGCTTTACTTGATATTTTATTATTTTCAGCAGGATAGACATCTTTAAAGGAACATATGCAATAAATACAACACCATCCATGTTATATTACAACCAGCCATTTTCCAATACACACGACTGGGACGGCAAATATTAGAATTGTTTTTTCCTACCTTCCAGTATGCTATAAAAATCAACTTTAGAGACTTGAAAGAGGTAAGTAATAGTTCAGTGAACATGGCAAGTTTGATTTCTTTTTTATTTTTTTCCCATCAAAGTTACCTAATTTAACTGATGCAACCTGGAGCTGCACAGAATAAAATGTATTCCTCCACCAGGGAATATAGTCCCAGAAGAAGACGGCTTTTACAGAGGAATTAAAAGTGACCTTCCCTTCTACAATCCTGCTTATGCGTTTGAAGGCGAAACATTAATATTTAAGGTGGATGTATCACCCGAATGTTTGATTTTAAAAAATTAGGGGTTTGGCATATAACACAAAAACTAGAATACCGTTTCATACGTTGTAAAATGATTGGCAGTAATGTAACGTGTATGCAGGTAGAATTTATTGGGCTCAAACATGTAAAAGTACAGTATGGTCCTTTAAATATTTTGTTTCAGCAAAAAAAAAAAAAAAAAAANAAAAAAAAAAAAAAAAAAGTTTGATTTGAGTAGCATAGAACTGCGAATCAAACCCATTCATCAGTTCCAAATTTTCAGATATGAAGAAGGATGATAACCTAGGCCAAGGTAACAAACTATCCCATCAACTGTTTATCAGTGTTTGATGTTTCCAACAAAATTCTGCATCAGTCTGCAACAGACAATTACAGCCTGTCAAACGTATGTTATTAGCTTCCAGAGTCATTAGTCCAGAGTCTCTGGAGCGTTAAGTGACTGAGCAGGAGGCGGAGGCTGATCGCTGCGTAGGATTAGAAGCTGCTGGATCCAGCTGTCAGCGCCACCCGTCATCCCTCAGCAGATTAGAGCCTGAAGCCCGGAGCATGAGCGGAATGGTTATCCAATATTTTATGTGTACATCTAAAGAGCAGGTCTCAGTGGAGCTGCTCTGTGTGACACATCCACAGGGCCACACTGTGGGTTCAGGTTTATTCATCCATAAAAGGGAATTAGATTCCTCATGTCCCTTCACCATTTGGAAAAAGCTGCCATATTAGATAATTCTACTAAGACCAATAATTCACATTAAAAAAGTTCATGTCAGAAACCAGCAGCGAACAAGATAAAAGGTCCTATTCTATGAATGAATTTAAAGGACCATACCGGCGATCGTGCACGTTTGAGCCTAATATATTCAATTTTCATGCATGTTACGTTACTGACAATCATTTCCCAAAGGATGAAACTGTATTTCAGCTTTCCTGATATTTTGCTAAATCTCTTAATCTTTCAAAATCAAATATTCAAGTGATACACCCACCTTAAAAATCCATGTTTCTCCTGCTAATAGTTACACAGCCTTATGAAGTCACGGTCCTTTAAATTTTTCCATAAACGCAGGTCTTCTTTTGGGACTATATTCCCCGGTGGAGGCATACATTCACTCCACGCTTTTTATTGAGCTTAAACACTAAAATTACATAACTTCTAAAAAAACCTGAATACACGTCTTGTTGGTGATGATGGATTACCTATCCCAAGAACGTTTACAGTATCAACAAGTTGATTTTAATAGCAGAATGAACTGAAACCAATGGAGGTCTGGAAGGTAGGAAAAACATTTTTAATTCACCGTTCCAGTAGTATGCTTTGGGAAATGATTGTCAGTAACGTGACATGTATGAAAATTAAATTTATTAGGCTCAAACATGCAAAATAGATGATATGGTCCTTTAAGGTGGAAAAGCTCCAGAGTCCCAAAATCTTCTTAAAACGAACTAGATATGAAAACGGCCTTAGATGCTGATTCAGAGTTCAATCAATCAATCAATCAATCAATCAATCAATCAATCAATCCAGCTTTGTTGTCCTTATGAGGTGTTTTTGGTTTGTAGACAGCAGCAAATACCACAAAACAGTTAACATCAAAAATACAATATAATAAAAATCTGAGCTATTTATGAACGGCTGAAAGGAAGTTAAAAGGAAAGAATAAAGGAAGGTTGTATCTCCGACCAGAAGGAAGCAAGAAAACGAATAAAACAGAGATGACTCAGGTCAGACCACGCCTTCCTAGTCGCTTGAGTCACATGAAGTTGAGACACGTTAGTAAGATCAGTGCCGACTCTCTGACTGCACATTTTAACAAGATTCCCCAGTTTGCTGCTTTTCTTTGAATGAAGATTCCAGAACCAACAGATCAAAGAAAAAGACAAGATAAAACAAGAAAAAAGCACTTTGATAAGAGAGATGTCCGTGTTAAACGACACGCTGCAGAGCTTTTCCTTTCTGATTATGATGCTGTTCTCTCTCTCTCTCTCTCTCTCACTCGCTCTGTTTGCCCAGCTGAACTACGCAGAGTCCAGGCTGACCCAGTTGGAGGGCTGTCACTGCGAGCGCACCTGCAGCGCCAACGGCCAGGTGTACAGGGACAAAGAGCTGTGGGTGGAGCCAGAGAACTGCAGGAACTGTGCCTGTAAGGTGGGTGTCACACACTCCTATCCTGAATACGTCTCACGCGCACACACACACAGGTGCAGAACAGCTACAAAGAGGCAGGGTGCTGCTCCATCTGTTGCGTTGGTGTGTTTAGCTTTGAGGAAATAAGCTAAAAATGCTACTTAGCTCTGACTGAGCAACAGTTTTCATTCAGAAAGTGAGAAGAGCCTGTTAGCATCTTTGAGTGTCTAGAAATATAATTTACACACACACACACACACATATATATATATATATATGTGTGTGTGATACACATATATATATATATNTTGAGTGTCTAGAAATATAATTTACACACACACACACACACATATATATATATATATGTGTGTGTGATACACATATATATATATATATAACTGATACATACATACATATATATTTACATACTATATTCATACATACTATGTATGTATATGTATATAATATACATACATATGTATATACTGTATATATATATAGTGTGTATATATATATATATATAAAATATACTGATTATTATTATTATTATTATTATTATTATTATTATTTTTATGGATGCCCATTGATGGAGGACAATAAAAGGTGAGGGAGCCAGAACTAAGGTGTACAGAGGTGTTTTATTGGTGCTGAAAATCTGCGCCCAAAAAAAAAAAAAAAAAANAAAAAAAAAAAAAAAAAATAAAAAAGCCAAATAATGCTCAAAAGTATATTTACAGTGTAAGAACAATAACAGGAATATATGTAAAACAGCGATTATGATATACAGCAAGCTATGCCAACGTAGCAGCTACACTGTAAGTCTTAAAGCAGACTAAAGCTTAGCTGTTACTCCACCCAGACTCTACAATAAATTAACAAAAATAAACATGCTAAAAGACAAAACATACATGCAGTTAATTTGTACATGTAAAGGTTATCATACATGAATATATGAGAAGTACTGGGAAGCTTTTCTAATGGAAATCATGCATGATTTTTTTGAACCCTTATTTATCTTGGAGTAGTTTGCTGCTACTGAGCACTGAATGCTCTTTCGCAGGAACACGCTGCTCTCACACACACTCACACACACACACACACTCAGAAGCTGCCCAGTACAGCCACAGACAGTCACAAATGGTCTAGTGAAGCTGCTCAGCGGCAGCTTCACTAGACCATTTGGGGTTAGATGGCTTGCTCAGGGGCACTTCAGAAGTAATTTGATTTTGATTTGATTTCACTTTATTATCAGAATATTTGCTGAAATTTGTCTTGCGTCTCAAGGTGTAACTGTTTCACGTACATCATAAAACACACCATTTAACCAAACCACCAATACACAACATATATTAACCACCAACAAACACTACAAACAGATATAACACCAAGCACTGCAAAATATACATAATGAGGGTGGGAGGCGCAGCTCATTCACCTCTCCAACCCAGATTTCTGCTGCCAGTCTAAGCATTGAACCAGCAACCCTTCAGTCATGAGCTGGCTTCTCTGACCTTTTGACCTCCACATTACCTCTCTGACATCACCACTAAATGCTTTAGCCTCTCTTCCTCCTGTCAGGGTGACGGCTTCTTTTGTCTGGTTTTGGGATTTCCAGCTCTGCGAACGTCCAGGTTAGATTTACAGTGTCGTCGTTTGTGGAATTTTCTTTGAATAAATGTAATAAATGAACAGATTCTGTGCTGTGGCGCGTTTCAGAAAACTATTATTGACTCTGATTAGCCATCTGTTGTGGGAATAATTGTCCCGGCTGTACAAGGTGGCTATGTTCCTGTGTTAGCATTATGTTAGCGGTGTGTCACAGCTCAACCTCTCTACAAGCTAACACTACAATGAATGGTGGAATTTTTGTTTCAAGTTTCAAAAGTTTTATTTGTCATGTGCAAGTATAACAAATACAACAGCAGTGAAATACTTTTTCTGTATGTTCCCTGACTGTGCTTCATCGTAAAAAAATATATATGACAAAATAAAAACAACATAAAAATAAGGGTAAGATAAGGCAACAAGAGCAAAATTGAGAATTAGAAGTGTATAGTATGTAGTTTATTTACAGCAGGAGAATGTATGTACATGAGTATCGATAAATATGTGCAAAAAATAGTACTGTACATAAACAAATAGTACAGTAATACTGTGTAGTATAGTATATAGTATAATAGTACTGTAATAGTAGTTTTTGTGGGCAGTATGTAAAGTAAAGAGCCAGTGTTGATGTTCTTCTGAACACAAAAAAATGGAGCCAAATGCATCAAATCAGAATACAGCAGGATCGTCCCAGTATCTGTAATCTGTCTGCAGTTTGAGAAACATCCCGGTGATAAACTGCTTAGAAGAAACTCTGGACGCGGCTACGACCTGCCAGCTTCCAACACTAATCCTTTAAAAGGAAAGAGGGAGTAGCCGAGGGGAAATGAGCTACAGGAAGTAAACGACAACATTAATCACAGAAGAACTGTAGGAGCGTCTGAGGGAGGATTTTTTTTTTCTTTAATGGAAAATCACTATAACCTTTATTTTCTCCACGCTCAACATGTAGCTTTTCATTTTCTCTTTAAGAACGCCCACATGGATGTTTTTCACTTGTTCCAGCTGATCTCCTCAGGACTGTGTGGGCATGTTCATCCTGCCTGACTGTCCTGTGGAGCCCTGATAAGACGGAGCACACCCTTCATTAGCCCCTTAGTTACTGTTGCTATGGCTGTCAAGCTTTTGATGCTAGCGCAACAAGTGTGGAGTTTTCACTGATAACGGTGGCAGATTTAATTCTTTATCAGATACAAAACTGAGAACATATTGTCTTATTACAAATAATTATCATGTATGTTAGACAGAATTTAACCCTCTGGAGTCTAAATTCACGTTGCTTATTGATTTTTGGAGACTTTCATTTTTCAGAATATTCTAGAATCGAGTAGAAAATCAACAACTTTTTTGAAAGTTTATTTTAGACTTTTTTAAAGACTATTGTAAACAATTCTTTCAGATTGGAGATTTTTTTTTTCAAAAATAAAGAGATTTCTAGAAAAATATTTGAGACTCCAGAGGATTAACTAAAAGCCAAAGATGTTTATGCTTATACTTTAGCATTAGCATTAGCTATTAGACAAGCTATACTTTGATTAAAAAAAAAAAAAAAAAANTAAAAAAAAAAAAAAAAACTTAATAGACACCATGTTTGCTGTGATGGATTATTTATCTCAAACCAGCTGATTTGAATGAATGAACTGAAACCAATGTTAGTCTGGAAGGTAGGAAAAACATTTGTAAAATTTACCAATAAAGTAGGATATTTTGGGAATTGGTTGTCAGTAACGTTTTGTATTATCGGGCTGAAACGTGCACGATGGCTGGTACGCTGCTTTAAAGTGAAGCTGAGTGAATTTTGTCAGTCAGGCTGTTGTTCCTGTTCAGACTTACGTCTTATTTTACTTTAAGTTTAACACCTTAACCAGACTCGTGTCAGCTGAACGCTCTTCAACCTGAAAACAGAATAAAAGATCAGTGATGTTGCATAAAGGCTACTCATTCTCTCGCGGTGCTTCCTGTCTCCTAAGAGCCCCTAATAAGCCTCCCTGCCTCCAGACTTAGAAATGTGTTGAATCAGGCCATGTCAGAGTCGGGGGAATTAGACTTTGCTGCATCGTTGCACACCCAGCACGNGGGGGGGGGGGGGTTAGTGGCTCTGATTTCCTCCTGCGGACACGCCATTAACTGATAACCGTGGCGTCCTGGGGGAACCATTTCCGATGACTCATGAAATGAAGCGGTGCACGCAGAGAGAGATATCAGCCACAGAAACCAAGGCAGCTCTTCAGGGCCTGAATAAGACCTGCTATCAGCAGGACGCTCGCTTTCAGCGTCCGACCAGCTTTATGATGAATATCTATCTGACCGTTTAACGTCTTGATATTCATATTTATTTTTAAAATATGACACATTACACATATTCTAAACAGGAGACATTGCAGTTCTATCAGGATTCCAGGCTCTGAACTGTAAGATTTACCGTAAGCATCCATCAAAACTCATATGTTATACATATTTACTGTTGTTTGGTTGTGGTAGGAAATGCATTTCTTGCAGATATAACATCACTGAGCTGACAAATAGGAACGTGAGTGCAACACAACACTGCAGTAAATCCTGAAGAGCAGAACGTTCTCCATCCTCTGTTACGCTGTAGTTTGCTGTCATCTTATACTAGGTGTATTATACAAAAGTTCAGGTTCAAGTTTATTCATCAATAGAATGAAAATGTCTCCTCCCTGTTTAACATGATTTGACTAAAGTGAATAAAATTCACACAAAATAAAACTAATTCACATTAACGCAAAACCAGCAGCGAAACAAGATAAAAGATTCAATGCTAAAATGGAATTAAGTTACAATAAAAAATCCTGTAGGATAAAAGTATAGAATCGCTTGACATTTAAAGGACCATACCACCCATTTTGCATGTTTGAGCCTAATACATTCAATTTTCATACACGTAACGTTACTGACAGTCATTTCTCAAAGCATACTACTGGAACGGTGAATTAAAAATGTTTTTCCTACCTTCCAGACCTCCATTGGTTTCAGTTCATTCTGCTATTAAAATCAACTTGTTGATACTGTAAACGTTCTTGGGATAGGTAATCCATCATCACCAACAAGACGTGTATTCAGGTTTTTTTAGAAGTTATGTAATTTTAGTGTTTAAGCTCAATAAAAAGCGTGGAGTGAATGTATGCCTCCACCGGGGAATATAGTCCCAAAAGAAGACCTGCGTTTATGGAAAAATTTAAAGGACCGTGACTTCATAAGGCTGTGTAACTATTAGCAGGAGAAACATGAATTTTTAAGGTGGGTGTATCACTTGAATATTTGATTTTGAAAAACTAAAAGATTTAGCAAAATATCAGGAAAGCTGAAATACGGTTTTATCCTTTGGGAAATGATTGTAATATAATAACGTATGAAAACTGAATATATTAGGCTCAAACGTAAAATAGCTGGCATGGTCTTTTAAGTACTTCTTGCTATTTTATTCAATAATCATATTTTTTTTCATTATATGAAGCAAACACCAAAATGTATTTTAAGATGTTTTATTTAGTATCTCAAAGTTTTTAAATGCTAAATAACAGTATTTTAGTGAGATTTAGTCTCTGCTTTGTAAATATGAGGCATAATTTTAGAGCATCAGGGAATAATCTAGAATTTCCTAATAATCTCTGGAACCACATACAGCTGCTTATTGTTGTAGTTTGTTGTATGTTTTGAAGTATGTTGTTATGATCAACAAAACATATAAAAAGACTGTTCAATATAATGCAGTTCAGTAGAATCTATGGCTCTGAAATGACACATTTCTGACACGTCATCAATAAGATTCAAATGATCAGTAAGATCCAGTTATCAGTTTCATAAAGTTTGATAAATTGCAGGTAAAATTGGTGTGTATTAATGTGGTAAAAATAGGCATTTCTTGCAGATATAATATTTGTCATAAAGCAGAGTTAAGTGTGGATTTGTGTTAGTGTAGATTTTTTTTTTTTTTTGTCACTGCCAGCGGCAAACACTACATGTTCACACCGAGAGCCGGAATTCTCCCTCTGATCATCTAATGTTTGTGCTGCATATCACTTCCTTACAGAACGGCGTGGTGGAGTGTCGCAGGATTTTCTGTCCTCCGGCAAACTGCTCCGAGGACTCGCTGCCGGTGCACATCGATGGTTCCTGCTGCAAGAAATGCAGACGTAAGTATCAGCCTGACGCTTTTAACTGGAGCGTAAAACAAACCTGTGATGATGCTGCAAAAATACACTCAACCATCACCAGAACACGCTTTGTCTTGAGGCTTCAGTTTCTGTCTAAATATGGACACTGTCATAAGCTTTTAACCTGTGAAATCATTATCAGAAAATTCTAATTTTTTTTGCAATTTATGTCTTTATTGAACCCTTTAATAAATGCCCCCCAAAAATCAGAAATTTGTTTTACATATATGATTTTTTTTTTTTTTGTATTACATCTGATATGGCCAGCATTTACTCAACAGGATTTAAACTGGAACTCTTTTTTCTTTTCTTTTTTTTGTAGATATGATATAATAGGCATTTTTGTCAGTAACTGATCATGTTGATGATGTCGAATCTCAGAAAATCATGGATCAAACGTGACATAAATGCTGTTATTTACTCCACTTAAATGCTATAAATTTAGTATAACTTTTGTCTTTTGCCTTAATTAGATTATTATTATTATTATTATTATTATTGTTAAATTATTAAAATTTGCTTTGTTTTCCTCTTATTATCAACCAATCCCATGAAAAGACCAAAAAGGAAGTTTAACTCTACAAAGAATAATTTATTCAGCTAAAACCTGATAAAACTTAGCGTTTTGAACACCACTATGAACCAAAAAATATCAAAACATTTTATTCTGAAATGCTCAGGAACGCTCTTCCTGTTGGTGTTGCTACTTTGCATGAGTTCCTTTGGTCTTATTGTGCACTTTTTGGCTGTCCCAAACAAAAGATAAGGACTGTGAGAGAAACACGGATTCAGAACGAGTCTAACATGCCAATAAAAAACACGTCTGCAGACATCAGACGCAGCATCCAGAGACCAAACCTGCAGCAAAACTCTAACGCGTCAGAAATGGCAACTCATTGGAGCAGCCAGAGGGTCATGAAATAAAACAAGACCAATAAAGCCATAAATGTTATATATAAATGCAGTAATTGCAAGTACATCCCAAAGATAAAAGAAAAGTGACTTAATCCGTGACATCCCTTCACGTCAATAAAACACGAGGAGTTTGACATAAAAAAAATAAAATAAATAAATAAGAAACTGTGTTGAAAAGGAGACATAAAAAGCTGCCGTTTACAGCAATAATATTCAAGATTATAACGCAGCACTACTTTTTTTTTCCCTTTCTATATTACTAGTGCAGCGCCCGTTCAAAACATGCGTGTTGGGACCGTGTCGGACTTCATGGCGTGCGCCGCAGCCTGCCATAGTTTAGTTCTGTATGTCCTCTGAGCTAGCTTTATTAGCTGTATGGTCGGGTTCAGACCGTGCCACTGGACCTGAGCGTATCCTGCCACGCGGACTACTTTTTA
>VXCM01008360.1:0-17816 GCA_014773175.1 Lucifuga dentata
CGTCTGGCAGTCAAAAACCTCGGCCTCCGGTCGATGGTTCTTCCGTGCTACTCTGCGGGGAACTAGGATGAAGGGACCTGCGGAGGACTTTATCTTGGAGAGTTTTAATTCTGACTGCAGTGTATTTCAGACGCTGTTAGACATGCCGCTTACCATTTGGATGGAAAAGATGGAAGAAATAGGAGAAAGAATTACGTCTCTCTTCCGCAGCTGCCGTAACTATAACGACATTGTTGCGATGAAGAAAACTTTGATCTTTTAGACCCCACCCACCAACCTCAGTCCCATCTTAACCACGCCTCCGTCATGCCCTCTACAACTTAAAAGGAGAGACGACGGCTGACGCTGCACACACTGATCTACACGAGAAAAAAGACATGGACACCATCAAGCGAAGCTACCGCCAAAGATGAATCACCACCCTCTGGAGCCCCCGACCCGAGGCCCCAAAGGCTTCATCCTCTACATCACCGGAGACTGCCGAGGGTTCACCCCNCGACCCGAGGCCCCAAAGGCTTCATCCTCTACATCACCGGAGACTGCCGAGGGTTCACCCCCTCTTGAAACTCCTTCTCCGGCCTCCCAGCTCTGTCAGGCAGACCCCCAGTCAAAGCCGTCTCTGGACTGCAGGGTGGAGGACTTCCAACATCCGCCTTCACCCGACTCTGACACGGAGGAGTCCCAGCATCCGTCCTCTCCAGATCCACACGACGCGGACGACGAGATGGAGATGCTGCTCGGCCCCTCGGTTCTCGACGCTTTTCCGCCCCGACCCCACCCAATTCTCCTTCGTCTTCTCAGGGAGAGGCGGAGAGCCAGGAGGATGAAATCGACGGCTGGCTGTCTTCGGCTTTCTTCACCACTGTAAAATCTGCCATGCTTCATCTGCTCAGCATGGCCCTGCGTGAGTACCACCATGAGCGGTGTTTTGGATGTCAGATCAACCATCCTAGCCAGAGAGAACATGAGTGTTTGTACCCGATGGAAGACGACTTCTACTCGAACCACTTTTACAGGCTGATGAACGTGCTTTACACCCCACGGTTCATTCCTTCCATCCAGCGTTTGCTGACAGTGCGCAACATCCGAGAGGATGACCAAAGAGTGAAAATTGTGGCAGAGACTCTTTTACACGAACTGAAATCTGTGAGGAAGATCTGCGAGCCCATCAACGATATGTACGAACATTTGGTTGGACAGGACGTGGTAATAATAGGACAGCTGAAAATGGTGACAGAGCGTTGGAAAGGTTTTCAACATTTAAAGAAAAATGTTCTGAGACGTATTTTAACCAGTTTATGTAGAAGCTGTATTTTAACCATTTTATGTAGACATATTTTAACCATTTTATGTAGAGNACCAGTTTATGTAGAAGCTGTATTTTAACCATTTTATGTAGACATATTTTAACCATTTTATGTAGAGACGTATTTTAACCATTTTATGTAGAAACTGTATCTTAACCCATTTCAGATAATGTATCTTGTGCTTTATATATTAAAAAAAAAAAAGTATGTTATGCTCTTGAACCATTTATGCCGCTTGTCGTTATCAGTAACTTTATGCTTTTTGATGTATCAATAAAGATGACGAAAAAAAAGAAAAAGCACTCCCGAGCCTCGTTTTTTTCATTAAACCCTGAGAGGTCGTTGAAAACAGGATGGCTGAGAAAAGGGTTATGAAAAGAGTGTCTTACAACCCAGCCCATCTGGGTAGCTTTGGAGGAGTAGAATGACTCCATCAGGGTGTGGAAAATGAAATGGGAAAGAAAGTCAGACTTGAAGACGTTAGGGATTTTTTATCCGAGCAGGATGCCTACACTCTGCACAAACCGGCCAGAACACNCTTGAAGACGTTAGGGATTTTTTATCCGAGCAGGATGCCTACACTCTGCACAAACCGGCCAGAACACATTTTATCAGAAACAGGGTTTTTGTCCCCAGGCCTTTAAACCAATTTCAAGCCGACCTTTGTGACATGCAGGCCTTGGCGGAACATAATGACGGGTTTAATTATTTATTAACGGTCATAGACGTATTTTCAAAAAAAGCTTACGTACGGTTTTGAAGAGAAAAACGGCCAGCGAGGTGGTAAGGGCCTTTGAATCCGTCTTTAAAGACAGTCAGACCCCGGAGAAGCTACAAATGGACGCCAGTAAAGAATTTTTCAACAAGAGTTTTCAGGCTTTGACGAAGAAACACGGTATCGTACATTTTGCCACAGCCAGCGACCTGAAGGCCTCGGTGATTGAAAGATTTAACTGTACATTAAAAACTAGAATGTGGAGATATTTTACAGCTAACAACACAAGACAATACCTCGACGTTTTACAAGATTTGGTGAAAAGCTACAATCACAGCTATCATACCGGTATAAAAATGGCACCTATGCAGGTGACGTCCGAGAACGCCTCTCAAGTGTTTCGAAACCTGTACTGGACATTTTCTGATTGACACAAGGGTACGATCAAGATGAAGTTTAAAAAGGGTGATGTCGTCAGAATATCCAAGCTAAGAGGAGTGTTTGATAAAAAATACGAACAGAGTTTTACGGATGAAGTGTTTACAGTGGTCGACCGCATTCCCCGTACTCCCCCCGTGTACAGACTCCAAGATTATGATGGAGAACCTATCGAGGGCTCGTTTTACGAGGCAGAGTTGCAAAAAGTGAAAATGGTTAAAGACAAGATGTATCAAGTGGAAGAAATATTGAAACAACGTACCATCCGGGGTGAAAAACAGGTTTTGGTACACTGGAAAAACTGGCCCGTGAAATTCAACAGCTGGGTCAAGGCCTCGGATTTGAAAAATATATATAAANCTGGAAAAACTGGCCCGTGAAATTCAACAGCTGGGTCAAGGCCTCGGATTTGAAAAATATATATAAAAATAACGCACGTCGACGCTAGAGCGTTCATTCCATTATGGATGTGCTGACCGACGTGGGGTTTTACGTGACCCTGCCCTCCAACGCCAGTAAAGATGTATTTAAAAATAACACCAGCTCCAGTTACACGGTGGATCTGGCTAAGGCTATCGAGCTAAACGGGGAATGGGTGGTGGGTCTGTGCGAAGTCATTTACCCGCACAGCTGGTATACTTTACCGCGGGATCTGTCTTATTTTGAGTTGAACAAAACGATGGATGAACCGCAACCGTTGGTGATTCAAAAGTTTGGTTGGGGAGGGTATTATGACAAACCAAAGGAGCTCCTGGAACAAATCATCCCTTACCTCAGAAAGTACAACCCCACCGTCGACGCTTCTTACAACGTGACCAAATGCATCGATTTTAAAGGCAGCGGCCAATACAAAATCCGCGTGTGTGCCCCCTTGACCTACATGCTGGGCTTGAAGGACGGCGAATGGTGGAACCTCTCCCACCGCTCGGCTCCCTACCCCTGCGATCTCAAAACCGGCATTTATAACCTGTTTGTTTACACGGACATCATTCAGTATCAACAGGTCGGCGACAGTCNAAACCGGCATTTATAACCTGTTTGTTTACACGGACATCATTCAGTATCAACAGGTCGGCGACAGTCACTCACTGCTGCTGGGTGTGGTGAACGTCAGAGGTGATTTTGGAGACGTGGTGAGCATCAGGCACAATACGATACATTACTTGCGACTGTCGAAAAATTACATNATTTTGGAGACGTGGTGAGCATCAGGCACAATACGATACATTACTTGCGACTGTCGAAAAATTACATAAAAAGTATTCACTTAGAGATAAAAACGGATCGCAACAGGTGCGTGGACTTATCTATGGGAAGAGTATCGTGAAGCTCCACTTTAGACCAGCTACGTCTCTGTAAACTAAAGACGTGGCTCAGAGAGAGGATCCTCATTGCTTTATAAACTATTATGAAAGTCAGGTAGGGGGCACTTTACCCAGTTTTTACGGAGCACCTGCCATGTACGGTTGAGGTATAGGCTCTGTCTTCTCTAAATTGTTTCGTTTCGTCTCCCCTCTGTTGAAAAAAGGTTTTGCCGTTGCTAAGCCTCATCTTAAAACGGCCGCAAGCAACATCGCCTCCGACGTGGTGAAACAAGCATTGGGGAAAATTACCAATCAGGAGGGGTCCGGAGGGATTATGGTCTTGTCACGTAGAGCGAGGAGGCGACCACCGGGAGACCGGGTCTCTAAAAAACGCGGGGACGCTAAAAAGAGGAAATCAGTCAAGAGCGGCAAGTCTAAGTGTAGGAAGTCTGCCCGGACCGCCGATATCTTTTAATCGGGGAACATGGCTCTTTTACATCAGAAATCGCCCGAGCGCACCCTGGTGGAGCTGGATTTATTTGCAGCTATCTATCAAAGATAAGGTTTACAC
Organism: Lucifuga dentata; assembly: GCA_014773175.1. Classification (NCBI taxonomy): domain Eukaryota; kingdom Metazoa; phylum Chordata; class Actinopteri; order Ophidiiformes; family Bythitidae; genus Lucifuga; species Lucifuga dentata. The sequence continues at coordinate 4,336 of VXCM01008360.1, forward strand.
CAAAATTCTACCTCTATCCGCCATCACCGACGGGGGCCCCATTGAGTTCTTTATCCCCGGAGNTACACCAAAATTCTACCTCTATCCGCCATCACCGACGGGGGCCCCATTGAGTTCTTTATCCCCGGAGATGGTGAAAAGTATTTGGATCTAAACGATACCTTGCTGCATCTCCGTGTGAAAATTACCAACGCGGATGGTACGGACCCAGTGGACGACGCGCCCGTGGGTCTGATCAATTATCCTCTCAATACAATTTTCAGCCAGTGCGATGTGATTCTGGGAGATAGACTGATTTCCCAGTCTAGCGCCATGCACCCATACAGAGCCATGATCGAAACCCTACTCAACTTTTCCGGAGATACCCTGGAGAGTCAATTCAGTGCGGGTCTTTTTTACAAAGATATGTCGGGAGCTATGGATTCTATCGTGATCAACAACGGTCCTAACCGAGGGCTCAACCGAGGGCCAGAGCTGCCTTTTCTGCCAATTCCAGAGAAATACACCTGCTGGGCTCCCTCCACGGCGACATATTTTTCTGCAAGAGACTCCTTTTGAACTCTGTGGATATGAGAATCAAATTGACCTGAGCCAGCGACGCCTTCTGCCTCATGGGAGTCCGCGACTCCGCTTACCGTTTGAAAATAATAGGGGCAGCGCTGTTTGTTAAAAAAGTGTCCGTCTCCCCAGCTGTCCACCTGGGACACGCGGCCGCCTTGTTGAAGGGTAACGCTCTCTACCCCCTCTTATGCATCAGTGTGAAAACGTACTCCATCCCCGCAAATTCCTGGATATGTAACCAGGAGAACCTCTTTCTGGGCACGATGCCCAAATATGTGGTTTTGGGTATGGTACACCACGAAGCCTTCACAGGAAGAAGAGACCTTTCACCCTTCAATTTTACACACAACGATGTGGAATATCTGGCCCTCTGTCAGGACAGCAGACAGGTTCCGGCTAAGGCTTTCCAGTCCCAGTTTAACCACGGCATTTCGGTCAGAGAGTTTTACAACATGTTTAGCGCTACGGGGAGACACCTGAAAGATTTACCTCTGAGCATCAACCGTCAGGAATTTAACGACAGATACTCGCTGTTTGTGTTTAATCTCAACCCGGAGGAAGACAACGACGCTTTGTCCCCCGTTTCCAACGGTAATTTAAGACTGGAAATGAGATTCAGAGTCCTCCTGCCCCACACCACCACTCTGATCGTCTACGCCTGTTACGATTCCATTCTGGAGATTAACTCTAAAAGACAGGTGTTGGTGGATTATTATTGAAAAATTAAAGAATGAATAATCATCAATTGGAAAGTCTTTTGCACCATCTGCTGGGAGATGTATTTTGCGGCGTGTGGGCTTCTGACCAGCTGCCGTTACTGAGACGCTCCTTTAACTCGCCCGCCTACTTTATCATCAACACGCAACTCTCGCACCTGCCCGGTGAGCACTGGCTCTCTTTGACTCTGGAAGAAGACGGTGTAGCCACCTTTTTTNCCTGCCCGGTGAGCACTGGCTCTCTTTGACTCTGGAAGAAGACGGTGTAGCCACCTTTTTTGACTCATACGGTTTCCCTCCTGACTTTGCTCATTACCCCTCGAGCATCTTACAGTTTTTGGAACGGCATTCTGACCGAATATTGTACCACAATCGTCAGCTTCAACACACTCTGTCCGTGGTGTGCGGTCAACACTGCGTATATTATCTCTGCCGTCGGGCCTGCGGATTATCTTTTGAACAACTATTGTCTTTGTACGACGATGATGTGAAGAAAAATGACCTGATGGTGTCTCACTTTGTGAAAAAATATCAACGCTGTATCAGAAATCGTAGTTCAGAATGTTTTATTCACGGAACTTGTTCTTTACAAATGTTTAAAGATTGTTACAACTTGTGAAAAAAATCTGTACACTCTGAATGTGATGAATAAAGGCTTTTACCGAGAACTCCTGTTGTTACATTCATTTAAGAAGAAATGTCAATCCAAACAGATTTTTTCTTTCGACTTGTCTTGAGTTCTTTAGAGGACATAGCCTCCAGCGTGGGGATAGGGTGATTTTCTGCTTGGAGACTAGTCCGACCTCGGGAGTAGAGACTCTTTCTTCCTCCGGTATACTCCAGCTTGGAGATGGGGTGATTTTCCTCTTGGAGGGGGTTTGTCCAGCAGATTTTTCCCAGGGTTCATCCGTTTTGAGACGGCGGTATTGTTCAAGAGCTTGAGGGTTATTCACCGAGGATAAGGGAATGTTGAGCTCCTTCGGAGTATTTAAGAAACTTGTCCAGCCTCTAGGTGGTGGGGTTAGGGATTTTTTATAAGGGAGCAAAAGGTTTTTAAATAAATCAATCATATGAGACCCTTCCACAATCTGCCCCTTACGAACAAATTCTCCTTTTGAAGTCCAACCCTNTCATATGAGACCCTTCCACAATCTGCCCCTTACGAACAAATTCTCCTTTTGAAGTCCAACCCTCGTCGCTCTCGGACAATTTCTTCATGATGTACTCGGCGTTCTTGCGACCACTCGGGGAGATTCTTTAACACCTCGCTCATCGTATCATCCGAGTCAGGCCGTTCCATTTCGGGAAGATGGTCAGCCTCGATCTGATCGGTTTCGGTCGGGTCGCGATGCAAAGTCAAAGTCACCCGACGCTCGTCCTTTTGACCTTGCTTCATCAGGANTCGGTCGGGTCGCGATGCAAAGTCAAAGTCACCCGACGCTCGTCCTTTTGACCTTGCTTCATCAGGATGAGATATCTCTGCAGAAGAGCGTTGTATTTCTTAATTTTTTTGTAAGAATTCAATCCCGGCTTGTTTAATATAGCTCTCATTCTGACATCCAAATCGTCTTCTGCCGTTTGTCTGATAGAGGAGTCCGGTTGAGTCAGACGGTTTAGCTGATGGGGCGAGACGAGAAACATTTTTTGCGATGTCCTCAGAGACATGTTAGTCTCTTTTAAATATCCCCCCTAGAAGGTTTCTGAGGATGGGCACGGCGGCGGAAAGCAGAGGTAAAATAAAACCTCCCAACTGTTTCATCAAAGTCTGGTGTTTGCATTTTAAGCCAGTCTTTTTATCAGCCAGCAGTCTGATAATTTTTCTCTGCCTTTTTAGTTTTTTGTATTGAGAGGGAGACAGAGGGATGTTCCCTTTTAAAAGATTTAAAGCAATCTCGCACAGAGCTTGGAGAAAGTCTGGGGAGCAGTGGGTGAGAATGTCTTTACGTTTCCAAGGCGCGGCGTGGTACAGAGCTTTGAGTAAGGGAGCGTTTCTTCTTATACGCGCCGACATGATGACTTATTTTGTTTTGGGAACATAAACGGCCAGCCACTGGCGAGGCAGTATTCCCATTCTCAGTCTGTACAGTTCTGGGCAGGAGGGCATGAGGTCGACGATTAAATACCCGCGTGGATCTTTGGTGGCGTCTTCGAAAGTTTCCGTGAAAAAGGTTTTTTTGCGAGGGGTAAGTTTGATGAGCCAGTATATTCATCTGTAATTTGTCACGAGGGTTTTTAAACAACACCAGATAATTGCTGTTCAAACTCATGGTACGACTGTGTTTACCCCGGTGAAACACATTTTGCGTCAGCATGAAGACGCTCATATTTCTGTGATGTCTGTACTGCATGAAAATTTTAACCGCTTCGGGGTGCTCAGAGGCCTGAAAAATAACATCGTCCAGAACGATCAAATGGTTTTGATTGGGTGGAAACAGGTCGGCGTCGTCAAAAGAATCAGGCAGCCCTTCAACAAATTTAATCTTTTTATTCATCTTCTGCAGTTCGGTGTACATAGGTTGAAAAGAAGTATAAATCCACACCACATTTTCAGGTACGGTATCCACATGTTCACAATTTTCCAATACATTTTTCACAAAATAAGTTTTCCCACACCCGCTGGGTCCCACAGTCATACATGAAAAAGGTGTTGCGAACCTAGGATCAAAATTAATTTCCTCCATTTGTTAATAACCGAAAGGCAGAGTCGTCCCTTTGCTAAAGAGATGTCTCTTATCGTACACCACTCTAAACTTTTTGAGAAATGTTGAGTTTTTCAACTGAAAGTCCTTCTTATCGCTCTTGATGTTATGCTGAGGGGTCTCAATCGCGCCCTCTTTCGACTCACCGAGGTAACCCTCCACCAGCTCCCTGACGCTATCAAAGTTGATCCGCTCACAGCATTCTTTGGTCTNAGGTAACCCTCCACCAGCTCCCTGACGCTATCAAAGTTGATCCGCTCACAGCATTCTTTGGTCTGCGTGATACCCTTGACGCGTAGCACTACTTTTTTCTGCTTTCTGGTTTGATACGCGTAACTTTTGGGACCGGCGGCTGCAAATTCTTGAATGGTGTCGCTGTCCAGCTGGTCCGTNCGCGTAACTTTTGGGACCGGCGGCTGCAAATTCTTGAATGGTGTCGCTGTCCAGCTGGTCCGTCAAATCTCCGAGGTAATTGCCCAATTCCAGAGGGGTCTCCCCTTCTTTCACCACATATATCAAGCTATCGGTATCGGTATAGAGAACATTCTCCTGCACCCGCTCCATACAACCGTACAACTTTAGACGGGCGTAAGCGGTAGTGAATGCGGCGATGAATATNGCTCCATACAACCGTACAACTTTAGACGGGCGTAAGCGGTAGTGAATGCGGCGATGAATATGTTGTCAGTCTCATTGGGAGTCACGATGCAACGGTCGCGGTAAACCCATTGGATCATAGCGGTTTTGTTGTTGAGGAAGGTAAAGTATTTGACTTTATACCGACCCGAAAACAGAAAGTTGAAAAACAGTTCGGGGTCGCTGACCAAGTCGGTCTGAGGCAAATTATTTCTCTGCGCAAACTTTCCCCAGAAGCTGTTGAGACACAATTTAGAAACCTGTCTCCTGGCAGCGTTCGGCGCAATTTTGTCAGCGTCTAACCGGATACCCTGATGAGCCAGATAGTCCCTGATGTACTTTTGCCTGCTTTCCTGATCGACGGCCTCAGACGGGTAGCCCNATGAGCCAGATAGTCCCTGATGTACTTTTGCCTGCTTTCCTGATCGACGGCCTCAGACGGGTAGCCCGAAGCTTCCTGCTTCCCTTTCAGGAAGGTTTGGATGTACTCGACGAAAATGGAAGCGCTACGCTTTTCAAAGTGCCACACTTCAGCGATCTCGGCGACTCTATACCCTAGCTCGAGAGCCTTGTTGAATTCGACGGTGACCCAAACCCCTGAGAATGCTCTGGCCCGCTCATCGTGCGTGCACAGACCCTCCTGATTGTTGATTTCGGTACGGTCTTTACTCTGAGCCACATAGTATAACCTTTTGCATCGCAGATACCGTTTGACCGAGTCGCAAGTACTGAAACACATTTCACTCGAAGGTCTTTCTTTAGGCTCTTTGTGCCTGGTAAAACACATGTTCGACACATCCTGTTGCGGTCGGCGCAGACTACGGGTGACGATTTTTGTCGAGTGCAAACGAGGTCGCTGCAGACGGAGCAGTACCCTTTGCATGCGTGCGCATAGGGCTGCTCGTAACCTCTGTAACAGTAATGACAGACAAAAGGGACCCTAGAAATCCTACAAGATTTTTTTATCCCGTAGTAGTGCTGTTGGAATAGTAAGAGAAACAGTGGATCAGATCGATCTGAGAAGTCAGTCTCGAAATGATTGAGGGGTTGGTGGTTGGGACTTCTGTAAAACACAATTTTACGGTTCAGAACGGTTTCAAATTTGTGCACGTCGCTAAAGGTCACAGGGGTCTGATCATTCAGACCGGCCAGACGTTGCAACTCTCTCCTGCGTTCTAAGGCCTGATTATCGGTGAATTCAGAATCGATGAGATGCGCCAAACTGACGGCGAAGCAGAGCCGGTCGTCCTCATTGACTACGACGTACAGATGCTGTTTTTTCTTGCGGATCAATTCGCAGTCTAAAGTTTTCTCCAACTTTCGTTTCATGCCGCCTCTAGGATTGCGTACCACCTGAATGACTAATTCTAGCCTAGCATCCGACGCAATCTCGGCGTTGGACTGTACCAACCGTTCTAGTAAACCTTCAAAAGCCAGGAAGACAGCGTCGTCGTCCTCATCGTCGACGGTGACGGAAACATGATTTTGTACGTTTTCACCAATCAGCTCCAGCTGTACCACATCGTTGCGTCTAGCCTCCCTTCTAACGNGTACGTTTTCACCAATCAGCTCCAGCTGTACCACATCGTTGCGTCTAGCCTCCCTTCTAACGGCATCGGCCAGATCTCTAAGGATCTGCAACACATCTTCGTAAAACTGAGCGAGATCGGGTACATTTCTAGGAGGGACGGTAAACACACGTCTCATTTCCAGATTGTTGAAGCGGTCGCGAGTCACTGTTCTGTACCGATCCGAATGTGGTGTCTGACTGGGGGAGCTGGGCGGTTCAGCCCTCGCATTTCCTCTACCCTGTTGAACGTTTGTATCGTCTGTGACAAAAGAGGGTTCGGGCGATGCGTCATTTTCATTCAGTGAGTGGGAGGGTGAAGCAATTTGATTGAGGTTTAGGAGAGCGTCATTTAGAGCTTGAAAATAGTTTTCTCCATTCACGCCAGCTACTTCTACCGGGAAAGCGGGGGGAATTTGGTTTAATTCTTGTACAGCTATACGTAATTCAAATGGAACTACATCAGAAGGATGAAAAGACAAACCTGACTGTATCCATGTTTGAAATGTCACACCATACTTTACAGATTTTCGATCAGAGCTAAAAGGACGGTAGAAATATTCAGAACTGATTGCACCGCTGCATCGAGCCGACGCACATCCGGATGCTCAGGGTCGAGTCGTTCGCTCATTCCATTTGTCACAGGAGGAGGTCGTTGTACAGGGATCAGAGTGTTGCAGTTCCTCTGTTCCGCTTCTGTGATCAAATGAAAAATATAACAATAATTAACTAGTTAATTGATTAAGTTAATAAGCTAATTAAGTTAATTAATTAGTTTGAAAGGCATGTTTTCTTTAAATTACACCCTTTGTCATATCCAGAAACTTTAAACATCAAAATAATCGTCGGATTGTCAAATTTCCGACAGTTCACCTTGGGCCGGCTGGTTTCCGGACGGATATTCGTGGATTCTTCTCCCTGTACAACGACGGCCGTCGTCCCGCAGAATACTGCTGGGTTTCCAGCCTGAACAAACTCCTCTTGATCTTTTAAAAAAAAAAAAAAAAAATCTTTAAGTAGTTGGAAAAATAAGTTAAAACTCACCAAAATTACTCAGCTCCTCATAATAATCATAAGAAATAGTAGGACCTACCGAGATCGGATGGCGTAAGGTGTATTCCCTCCAGCTCCCTGTTATTCACTTAAGTAATAATAATATAAAAGTTAAAAAAAAAAATAAAGCTTACTGTAATTAAAAAAAAAATTGTTTTAATAAAAATTATATTGCAAGGTGTCTCACCAGGATGCACATTTTGTTGGAGAGGAGGAGGGTGAATTTCCGCTGAAACTTTATTCTCTAAAATAAATCAAGGCTATATTTAAACATTTTTACTTTTTTAAAAGAATAACTGATGAAATAGTTAAAATTTCCCCATACCAGGCCTCATCTTGTTGACCTGCTGCATGTTGTCTTGTTGCATCTCATCAGCTTAGAGCGTTGTGTGTCTGTTTCAAGCAGGAGAAGTATTTAATACTCCAACTTTTTACACCGATTATTTTTAAATAATAACCTCTTTCTCTCACCAAGCAACTTGTTTTTTGTCAAATGTGTGTGCATGTGTTTATACACATTTAGATCTCGGGCCTGTTGATTCAGCCTGCATGTTAGTGCTCAGACGCGCCATCAGGTCGTGTGTGTGTGAGAAACGAGAGCTGAAAGAAGTGAAAGAGGTGTGTGAGGGGATAGTGAGAGTGGGGAGAAAAAACAGCATAACATTGATGTGTCTGAGGAAAGCGGCAATAATTTCAGCTGTATCAGACCTGTGTGTGTGTGTTTAGAGGAACCGGTGGCAGAAGTCCCCTATCATCAAACAACCTCTTGTTTATTGGGGGGGGCGACACACCACGTGCCCCGTGAGCGCAACCACACAAGCTGTGGTCCTCAAAAAAAGGAGGTCGCAAACAAATCAGAATTGTAGCTGACTGTTTCCGAGGCAGTCACATGTGTGAAGTGTCACAAAGAGCCTTTGTGTGTGTGTGGGGGGGGGGNGGGGGGGGGGGTGATACATCGGTCAAGGTCAAAGGTCAAAGCCATTAATCTTTTTTTGACATATGGATATAAGTATCTTCTCTCATGTGCTTTCTCTTTGATCTCTGCCTGTCTTATTTGAGCAGACATCTTAAATATTTCAGCAGCCTATGTTTTTTTCCGTGGAAGGTGTCTGCCTATCTACTCGTCATCTTGGCTTGTTCCTGTCGTGACTCAGCAGGCAGGTGATAAATGGCGCAATATTAACGAGTGGCGACATGTCATCAACAGGTATGATAGGTCAAGGTTAGCTTGATAGCGGTTTGTGCGTGCGCGGTGCATTCTGGGTATTTAGAACGGCTGTGAATCTCAGAATACAGTGGAATGTAGCATCAGCAGGAGTACTGAGGGTAGTTTAACAAAGAAATTAAAACATTAAAGGCTCTCAGACGCAAATAAAACCTTTTTCACACTTTACTAATTTAGCAATCCCGTTAGCCTGAGGATCATTCTGTTAGCCGTTGGGTCGTCCCATGATTGTAAATTGAAATCTGGGATGTCCAATCTATAGACTGGGTGTACCTAACTCCCAGAGTAGAGTTACAACCAAAGGAGCATTAAAGGAGCACACCAGTGGTTTTGCATGTATATACAAACCGCACAATTTACGTTATTGACAAACATTTTCCAAAATGTAAAACTGGAACAGTAAATATTAAAATTGTTTTTCCTACTTTCCAGACTGTCATCGGTTTTAGTTCATTCCAGTATGATATAAAACTCAACTAGTAGAGACTTGAAAGGTGTTTGAGATAAGTAATCCATCACAGCAAACAAAATTTACGTTGAATTTTTTGTCGAAATAACTTTATTTATTGATCCAACACAGAGCTACATGGAAGAAAATGTGTGTCTAACCCTAACCCAAGGAGTATAGTCTCAGAAGAAGACAGCTTTTTAATTAAAGGACCATACCATCCATTTTGTAAGTTTGAGCCTAATACATTAAATTTTCATACACTTAACATTACTGACAACCATTTCCCAAAAGCATACTTCTGGAACAGTGAATTAAAAATGTTTTTCCTACCTTCCAGACCTCCATTGGTTTCAATTCATTCTGGTATGCTATTAAAATCAACTTGTTGATACTTGAAACATTCTTGGGATAGGTAATCCATCGTCACCAACAAGACGTGTATTCAGGTGTTTTTAGAAGTTACGTAATTTTAGCATTTAAGCGCAATGAAAAGCGTGGAATGTATGTCTCAGGGAATATAGTCCCAAAAGAAGACCTGCATTTAAAAATTTAAAGGACCGTGACTTCATAAGGCTGTGTAACTATTAGCAGGAGAAACATGGATTTTTAAGGTGGGTGTATCACTTGAATATTTGATTTTGAAAGATTAAGAGATTTAGCAAAATATCAGGAAAGCTGAAATACGGTTTTATCCTTTGGGAAATGATTGTCGGTAATGTAACGTATGAAAATTGAATATATTAGGCTCAAACATGCAAAATGCCTGGTGTGGTCTTTTGAATTAAAAATGACCGTGCCCTTTACAATTGACTGCAGGCGGAACATTGAACTTTAAGGTTGTTGAATATTTGATTTTGAAAGATTAGAGGGAATTTGGCAAAAATAGCAAGAAAACTAAAATATTTCCAAACATTTCATGTTTTGGAAATTCCAAGCATGGATGAGAATAAAGCACAGGAATGTTCTGAAGTCCTGCTATAAGTCCTGATAGAACCTGAAAGACGTGGGGCAGTTTGATGAAGAACAATAACTATGTTTTTCTCTTTTTTCCCTTTTTTTCACCCTTTTTTTCTTTTTTCTTTTTCCCCTTTTTCTCTTAGAAAAATAGAGGAAAAAATAGAGAAACATTGAAAAAAATTGAAACAAAAAAAACAACTGAGAGGAAAAGAACACAAATCTTAATTAACAGCTACAGGAAGTGTTTGATGCACTTACTGTCCTAAAGGCTGTGCTGCTTTGTGCATTTTCAGCCTCAGTGACCCTCTTTGCTTCATTGCTGTCTCCTACAGGATTCCGATTCAGTGAAGATCGCGGCTTGTGTGTGTGTGTCTGCGTGTCTGAGGCATCGCTGCAGTGTGTGCGTGTGTGAGCTGGTGTGTGTGTGTGTGACGCCATTCTGCAGTGTGTGCAATGTCTTCGGAGCTGCTCGTAGATTTGGGCGAAGACCTGCCAACCTCCCAGCTGGATCAGCTAAAGCTGTCCACGATAGAGGATCAGCAGTGGCCTGGAGATGACTCGACTCTCACAAAGTCAGGTAATGTACACACACACACACACACACCCAGTCTTTTATGCATTGTTTATGTATCATTTTAAGCAGTGGTTCCCAACCTGGGGTCTGCGACCCCCAAAGATCACAGGGAGTGACCGAAGCTTTGTCTGCTTTAAGGTTGAGAGGTTGTCAAAATTAGATTTGCACATTAAATAAAATTACAGTAACACAATTAGTAGATAAGCAAAAGTCGGTATGTAAAACAAGTAAAAAGATGATATTTTGCTCCTCACTTCACATAAAGTCACATAAATTTAACCATAGGTGGGCATCGTTACTCAAAAAAGTAACTTTGTTACCCCTTACCCGTTTGTTACTTTGTTAGTTAAAAAACTAACTTCGGTATCCGTTAGACCGTTTCTCCATCACAAAACTAACGGAAGTTATGTTACTCAGTTATTCTGCTACTTTTATTTATTAAAGTCAAAAAACACATTTTTTTATCATACAAAGAGAAAGAAGAAAAAAGTGCTTAAAAAGGTTAAAAATGGAGTTTGTTGGAGACGAAGTTCACTCCTTGACGTCCTCCATGGCCTCGGCATGCTGGCATTATAAATAGCCCTAATGTTATTTATTGAGGAAAATGAGACGCTCCAAGCTGGCATGGAGAGGCTCTTTGCTCTGAGAACGTCCTTTCCTGTGGAAAAGAGGCTCTCCAAGGAGGCGCAGGAAGGGATGGCTGTGTTTGACCTGATGCGCAAAGAGGCGCATCAGAGGCCTCATGTTTAAATGGTGCGCATGTACTGAAAGGTTGCGTACGCTGGTTTTCACACTCACGATGTATAAAGAGATGTATAAAAATGAACGTGATGTGAGAATGTGCGGACCGCCTGCAAATTCTTGTCTGGATCTGTCAGTTGCAGAGGTGGGTAGTAATGCATTCTGTTTACTTAGTTACATTTACTTAGGTAATTTTTTTTTTCACAAAATTGAACTTTACTGAGTAGTTTTATTGCAGGATACTTTTAACTCATACTTGNTTTTTCACAAAATTGAACTTTACTGAGTAGTTTTATTGCAGGATACTTTTAACTCATACTTGAGTAGGCTACATTTATGAAGAAAAACATATACTTTTACTCGGATTTGGTTGCACTCTTTGCATTACTTTTTTATTTGTAGGTTTATTATCTGCAACATATCACTCCAACGCAACGAGTAAAAATTCTCCGCTTTCTCCGCTGTAACAGCGCTCCTAATGTCCGACTCAGCTTCAGGATTCATTTTCACACACACCGCTCCACTGTGTGTCTGCTCTTTGGCTTGGTCCAATCACACTCAGTAGAGATGTGCAGATCAGCTGTGACGTCATCTGAATCCGCACGTAGGCTATGCTTGACTCATCCACCCGCACCCACCCGAAGGAGTTATTTTCTCCAATTTAGGGACCCGCACCCGCGCCCGCACCTCCATGAACATTCCACTCCACCTCTACCAGTGATGATATGGTAACATATTACACTGATATAGGCTAGTTTTAATTAAGTTAACATTTATTCAAAGTGAAGTTTTTTAGAAAAATTGAAATGGTAACAGGTAGGTTCAGGCACAATAGCCTGAACACACACATGCTGACATCTTTCAGCCCTTAAAAATCCGAATGTCACAGCAGCTTNACAATAGCCTGAACACACACATGCTGACATCTTTCAGCCCTTAAAAATCCGAATGTCACAGCAGCTTCTCAAACACAAACACTTTAAAGGAATAATTAAGTTTGGCCTCTGCACCAGGAAAAAAAAACAAAAAAAACAAACACGTTCAGCAGTCCAAACACAGGCTGGCATATTCTGAATGTCACTGCAACCTCCCAAAACACATTCTATTAAAAACCACAAATACTCATATAAAGGGTCCTAACTTCTACAGCAGAACCAAACTGGTGCCAACCCAGCCTAAACATGTTATAGCCTCATCTCCTTACTTAGACTTCTTCTTTGCACTGTGCAAAAATAAAATAGCATCCACTGTGCCAGGATTTAGGCTCTGACTCCCCCCCGTACCTGCCGCTATGAGAGTATATAGTCTGCTAAATCATGCTTGATGAAAAATTAAGCTTAAAATATGTTGTTCACATTTTAGAGAACGTAATTAATATTTTTCTCATTAATGATGTATGAGGCCTATTTTACCCACCTGAACCTATCCGCTACTAATCAGAAATATTAATTTTTATGACCCTACCCACCCGACCCCGCGGATCAACCATGAGCCGGCGGGTATAACTGCAATCCGCGCATCAACACTCAGCGTCCAGTCATCTCCATGATAACCAAAGCCAGATTAACCACATGGCACTTTGGGCACGTGCCCAAGGGCACCAGCCACTAGGGGGCACCAGAAAAAAATTATGTTCACATAATTCTTTGAAATTATGATTACAAGTTTTACACATAAAATAAATGTTGTCATTAAAATATGTTGGTCCCTCCAATAAATAAATTTTAGGCTTAAAAAAATGTGGACGCTGTTTATGGGTGAATGTACATGCATCACGAACGTGGTCTTTATGTCAATTGTGGAAAATGGAGAAGCGGACTCAGCTCAGTGGTTGCGCTAAGCGTAAAATAAAAAAAGAAAGGACAGCAAGAGAAAGTGCGGTGCTATCAGATGTGCCACCGATATCTTCATTTTTTGTTTTGAAAAAAGGACAAGAAAATAAAGAGGATGATTGCATCAAGAGTGATCTCGGGGAAAAGTTGTTACAGGTGGATGCTAATGAAGCAGTGGCTAATTTACCACCGCTAGCTGAAGCAGACCATTTTTGTCCCATGGAGGATATTTATGCTCGGAGTAGCACTCAAGAGAACAGTCTCAACAGAAGGAGAAGGGAATGCAGTGCTTTTCAGCATTTCATCAGACCCTGCATTATAGGGAAACATCAATGAACAGGTACGAGAAGGTGCATTACTGAAAGGACAGGGTTTTTTCCACAACAGGGTTTTATCCTCAACTACAGGCTGACAGATGAGGTTAGACAAGAATCCCCTTGGACTATGATGTTTTCAGATGACATTGTGA
>VXCM01008361.1:0-17482 GCA_014773175.1 Lucifuga dentata
TAATGCCCCATTTTTCAAAAGTCTCTTTTATTTCACAGCACCTTTTTTCATAATGGCACATTTCATGAACGAGATTTGATAACGCGATTTGAGGGCCAGTGGGCATGGCCTTATGCTGATCATTTGTTCCTGGTTCCAGACAAGGCAGACAAATTCAGGTCAAAACTTTCTACTACAACTATTAAACTGTNTGTTCCTGGTTCCAGACAAGGCAGACAAATTCAGGTCAAAACTTTCTACTACAACTATTAAACTGTTGTCAAATTAAGTTTTGAGGTTTTTTTCATGCAAGATAGTAGCTGATTAGAATTAGAATATATGGTCGACTGATTAAAATAATGCTGAATTAAAAATTGGTTTCAACGTTTCCGTTTTTTTTTTTTTTTTGTCTGCATATATAGTTGTGGTATATGCCAAGATTGGCACAACCATTTTTTATATATATGCAATTTAATCTAGCAACAGACAGATAATATATAGTGCATAGTTGAGTGTGTGTAAGTGTGTGACCTTCACCGGTTTCAACTTTTTCAGAGACAGGAAGCTCCGCTAGAGGTTCCCAGCAGTGAGCATGTCAGGTCTCATGGGTTAGGGCACAAAAACAGATGCAGTTCAAGGGAATAAACTGTACATAAAAAGTTTACTGAAGTTAGAGAACTTAATAATTGAGGCCGGAGCCGAGACCGGAGCGAAGCAGGCAAACAACACTGAGCAGCGGGCTGAGCGGAGCAGTGGAGCCAATGCTGAGCAGGGGGGCAGGCAGGCAGACTGGTGAGGCACAGAGCAAGGCAGGTAGAGCACACAGGAAGCCACACTGATGCACAGGCAAAATACTATCAAAAAACAAGTCTCAGACAAGAAAATACTGAGTTTGGCTGGGTCATAGTGTAAATACCACATAGGTAAACGGACGATCTGGCGAAGGCTGAAGTGAAGAGCCGGAATTAATACTGCTGGGCATGATGAGTGGATTGGCCTCAGGTGTGCACATAAATCCTCGCAGGAGGAAACAGGAGCACCCAAATAGACATACACAGACTACACAGGGAAACATACAACAAACACAAGGGAGGGGGAAACAGAGGAGAACACAAGGAAAAAANCCCCCTCAACAGGAGCCTCCGGCGACCCGCCGGGCTTATCAGGATGAGCCTGGTGGAACTCTCTAATGAGTTGGGGGTCTAAGACGAAGGACCGAGGAACCCAGGACCTCTCCTCTGGACCGTAGCCCTTCCAATCTACAAGATACTGAAAACCTCTGCCCCGTTGGTGCACATCCAAGAGCCGTCGAACCGAGTAAACGGGACCATCATCCACGATCTGGGCGGGTGGAGGGGAATCAGAAGGTGGGTAGAGGGGGCTGGAAAACACTGGCTTTAACTGAGAGACATGGAATGTAGGGTGGATCTTCATAGTACTGGGTAACTTAAGCCTGACAGCAGATGGATTGATTATACGGTCCACCACAAAGGGCCCAACGTAGCGGGGTGACAGCTTCTTAGATTCAGCCTTAAGAGAGATATTTCTGGTGGAAAGCCAAACACTCTGACCTGGTTGGTATTCAGATGCAGGGATCCAGTGACGGTCAGCGATACGCTGGTTAGTGGCAGCAGATTGAAGCAGAGCTGAGCAGGTCTCCCTCCAAACTTTACAGCAGCGGCGGAGATGCATCTGGATAGAAGGAACAGCTAAATCACTCTCCTGAGAGGGAAAAAGAGGTGGCAGATAACCTAAGGAAGCCTCAAAAGGGGACAGCCCAGTAGCAGTGCTGGTCAGGGNAAAAGAGGTGGCAGATAACCTAAGGAAGCCTCAAAAGGGGACAGCCCAGTAGCAGTGCTGGTCAGGGAGTTGTGAGCATATTCTATCCAGGCGAGCTGAGTGCTCCAGGATGCGGGGTTGACAGCGGTGACACAACGTAGTGCAGCCTCAAGGTCCTGGTTCACTCTTTCAGTCTGGCCATTGGTCTGTGGATGGAAACCAGAGGAAAGACTAACTGTTGCCCCAAGAGCTTGACAGAATGCTCTCCAAACCTGGGATATGAACTGAGGCCCCCGGTCCGACACGATAGCCAGCGGAATGCCATGGAGACGGAAGACATGGAGCACCAAAAGATCAGCTGTTTCATGGGCAGAAGAGAGTTTGGGAAGAGCCACAAAATGAACTGCTTTAGAGAACCAGTCAAATATGGTAAGAATGACTGTGTTATCTTGAGACGGAGGGAGACTAGTAACGAAGTCTAGGGCGATGTGGGACCAGGGATGACTCGGAAAGGGGAGTGGATGCAGCAAACCGGCAGGAGAGCGATGAGAAGATTTTCCCCGAGCACAGACAGTGCAGGCTGCCACAAAAGCACGGGTATCTGTTTCCATGGTGGGCCACCAGAAATGGCACTTGAGGAGGGACAGTGTACGGTTCATCCCTGGGTGGCAGGCAAAACGAGAACTGTGTGCCCACTGGAGTACCTGGGAGTGCACTGCCTCAGGAATAAACAGACAATTTGGTGGCCCATTACCGGGGTCAGGTTGTGTCTTCTGAGCCTCCCTCACCACAGACTCAATCTCCCAGGAAACTGCTGCCACCACACATGTAGGAGGGAGGATGGTGTCAGGACTGAAGGTCGCCTCTTCAGCAACATGCTGGCAGGAGAGAGCATCAGGCTTGACATTTCTGGAACCAGGTCTGTAGATGAGAGTAAAGTTAAACCATCCAAAAAACAATGCCCAGCGGGCTTGGTGGGGATTTAACTGTTTAGCTGTTTGAATACAGGATAAGTTCTTATGATCTGTCCATACCAAAAATGGATGCTCGGCCCCCCTCCAGCCAGTGTCTCCACTCCTCCAGCGCCAGTTTTACAGCGAGTAACTCCCTATTACCAACATCATAGTTCCTCTCAGTTGGAGAAAGGCGGTGAGAAAAAAAAGCACAAGGGCGGAGCTTATGGTCGGGACCAGAGCGCTGGGAGAGAACTGCCCCTACACCTGAGTCGGAAGCATCCACCTCCACAACAAACTGGCGAGAAGGGTCAGGCTGGACTAGAATGGGTGCTGATGTAAATAGCCCCTTTAATTTGGCAAAGGCTTGTTCTGCCTCTGGGGTCCAGATAAACGAAGTGGAGGTGGAAGTGAGTCTGGTAAGGGGCGCTGCTACCCTGCTGTAGTCCTTAATGAATCTACGATAGAAGTTAGCAAAGCCCAAAAAATGCTGGAGAAGTTTACAGGTGGTGAGGCCATTCAGCTACTGCTCTAATCTTCTCCGGGTCTGTCCTCACCTGCCCACTCTCCAAGATGTAACCCAGGAAACTAATGGTGCTGGCATGAAACTCACATTTCTCCACCTTTACAAAAAGTTTATTCTCCAAAAGTCTTTGGAGAACCTGGCGAACATGGAAGACATGATCAGACATGCTGCGGGAAAAAATAAGAATATCATCAATGTACACAAACACAAAGCGGATAAGAAAATCTCTCAAAACATCATTCACCAGAGCTTGAAATACAGTGGGAGCGTTTGTGAGATCAAAAGGCATTACCAGATATTCAAAATGTCCGAGGGGGGTGTTGAACGCTGTCTTCCATTCATCTTCCTCCCTAATTTTGACCAGGTGATAGGCATTCCTCAGATCTAGTTTGGTGAAAACTGTGGCTCCATGAAGAGGCTCAAAAGCAGAGGAGATCAAAGGTAGAGGATATTTGTTTTTAATGGTGATGTTATTTAACCCACGGTAGTCAATACAGGGACGCAGAGTGTGGTCCTTTTTAGAAACAAAAAAACCCCCAGCTCCAACAGGGGAGGAGGAGTGTCGGATGATGCCGGCTGCAAGTGAATCATTGATGTATTTTTCCATAGTCTCTCTCTCAGGACGTGACAGGTTATAAAGCCTACTTGTGGGTAGTGGGGCGCCAGGAAGGAGATCAATTCCACAGTCATAGGGGCAATGAGGAGGTAGAGAGCGAGCCAAATCTTTACTGAAAACCTCACTTAAATCATGACAAACAGTGGGGAAGATGGACAAGTCTGGTGGTTTAGGACTAGATGGATTGACAGTGACCTCAGTAGGTGGCAGAGCGGATTGCAGGCAAAAAGAATGGCAAAAATCACTCCAACTGTCTATTTTACTGGCAGACCAATCAATATGAGGATTATGTAATGTCAACCAGGGATGACCAAGAACTAGAGGTGTATTAGGGGCAGAGATGATGCTGAACTGAATATTCTCTCTATGATTACCAGACAGAACTAGGGACACAGGAACAGTGCGATGAGTTATGTTGGCCATCTAATGCTTGAGCTGTAAGAGGGGATTCGAGCTGCACCAGGGGAATACCAGACTGAAAGGCAAATTTTCTGTCCAAAAAACTATCCTCTGCACCACAATCCACTAGCGCAAGGAGTGACTGAGTGAACTGATTACAGCAAAGAGTTGCTTGAATTTGCATTTTCGGTGGAGATGGGACTGGGGTAACAGTTTGGCTCACCAGTACTCCCATAGCTACTGGTGAGCCTGGTCGTTTGGCCGAACCGGACAAGAAGCTAAGAAATGTCCCAACTGCCTATAGTAGATGCATTCACCTGCCCTAATTCTGCGGAGCCGCTCAGAAGGAGACAACCTAGCACGGCTTTACTGCATGGGTTCCTCCACAGAGCTAACCGGGAGAGAGGAGACTGGAGCCACTGGGAGGGAATGAGCCCCTCTCGCTGGAGGTGGATGAGATGAGCAGGAGGTGAGCAGAGGAAGGGAACAACCAGCTCTCTCCCTACACCGCTCACGCAGGCGACCCTCCAACCTAATAGCTAGGGAGACAAGAGAGTCAAAAGTAGCTGGCTCCTTACGAGCAGCCAGTTCATCCTTTAATTGTTCTGATAGCCCATTCAAAAAAACGCTGCGTAAGGCCACATCATCCCACTTGGCATCAACTGCCAGCATCCTGAACTCAATAGAAAAATCTGCCACACTCCTGGATCATTGGTGGAGGTTCAACAGTTGTTTAGCAGCATCACCACAATGATCAGGATGGTCAAAAACTCCTTTCATCATACACACAAAATCATATGACAAAGTGACAATGGACTGATTGGTGTTCACAGCTTCAGCCCAGGCCAACACCCTTCCCCTCAAAAGTCTCATAATATAATGTACCTTGGATTGGTCAGAAGGGAAAGTCAGTGGCTGCTGATTAAACACCAGAGAACATTGGAGGAGGAATCCTCTACACTTGGATAGCTCTCCCGTGAATGGTTCAGGATCTGGAACATAGGACTCCCTGGGTTGAGGTGAAGCTGGAGGCGGAGCCCGCAGAGCAGACTGGACCGGCAGAGCAGCTGAGGCTGACGAGACAAACTGAGAGGTTAACAAGGCGACTTGATGGGTTAATTGAGTGATTTGGTTTATCATGGCTTGATTACTGTCAGAGAGAGTCCGTAGGAGAAGCTCATGCTGTCCCAGTAACGCTCCTTGGCTGGCGACAGCCTTCATTAAGCTGGTCGCTTCCTGGTCTGAGTCTGCTGTGTCCATGCTGGCCAGATTGTTCTGTCAGGTCTCGTGGGTTAGGGCACAAAAACAGACTCAGTCCAAGAAAATAAACTGAACATGAAAAGTTTATTGAAGTTAGAGAACTTAATAATTGAGGCCGGAGCTGAGACCGGAAAGAAACAGGCAAACAACACTGAGCAGCGGGCTGAGTGGAGCAGTGGAGTTGATGCTGAGCAGGGAGGCAGGCAGGCAGGCAGGCAGACTGGTGAGGCGCAGAGCAAGGCAGGCAGAGCACACAGGAAGCCACACTGAGGCACAGGCAAAATACTATCAAAAACCAAGTCTCAGACAAGAAAGTACTGAGTTTGGCTGGGTCGTAGTGTAAATACCACATAGGTAAACGGACGATCTGGCGAAGGCTGAAGTGAAGAGCCGGAATATATACTGCTGGGCATGATGAATGGATTGGCCTTAGGTGTGCACGTAAATCCTTGCAGGAGGAAACAGGAGCGCCCAAATAGACATACACAGACTACACAGGGAAACATACAACAAACACAAGGGAGGGGGAAACAGAGGAGAACACAAGGAAAAAAAGGCAAACCTAGCCCACACTATAACAGAGCAACAGGCTGCAGAGAGCAGCTTCTCCGCTGACCAGTCATCCCCATTACCATGGTGATAACAGTTAACTGTAACTAACACTACACATAACCAGGCAAAATAATAATTTAACTTTAGAAAGTTTCTGTTGTTTCAAATAAATGAAAGAATATTAGAATGTAACACCTGATTTGTGTGTTAGAGAAAGAGAGAGAGAGACCAAACCAATTGTTAATTCAGCATTATTTTAATCAGTCAACCATATATTCTAATTCTAAGTAGCTACTTTCTCACATGAAAAAAGTCAAAACTTAATTTGGCAACAGTTTAATAGTTGTAGTAGAAAGTTTTGACTTGAATTTGTCTGCCTTGTCTGGAACCAGGAACAANCAGTTTAATAGTTGTAGTAGAAAGTTTTGACTTGAATTTGTCTGCCTTGTCTGGAACCAGGAACAATCAGCGTAAGGCCACGCCCACTGGCCTCAAATCTTGTGATGAAGTCTTGTAATGAAATGTGCCATTATGAAAAAAGGTGCTGTGAAATAAAAGAGACTTTTGAAAAATGGGGCATTATNATGAAATGTGCCATTATGAAAAAAGGTGCTGTGAAATAAAAGAGACTTTTGAAAAATGGGGCATTATGAAATAAAGGTGTTATTTTGAAATAAAAATGGTGTTGTGAAATAAAAAACAGACTTAAAAATGGGGCATTATGAAATTAAAATGTTATTATGAAATAAGATTTCATGATAAGAATGATTTTTGCATAGAGTTATTTATTTCATAANAAATGTTATTATGAAATAAGATTTCATGATAAGAATGATTTTTGCATAGAGTTATTTATTTCATAACGTCGTTTTTATTTATTTAATTTTGGCACATTTGGCGTTCCATAACGTTCATCTCCACAGAAGCCTGGACCAAAGTCTTTAGAATCTTCCCTGTAATTCAGGTGTGTGGAAATGCTGTAGGGACATTGATACAAGGTCCTGAATTCCAGTGAAAAGGCCTTCCAGTTCACCACACCTAGGATGATCGTTAAAAGAGAACAATGATTACTCTGCATTTGTTTGTCTGGGAACAGAACATCATAAATATTTCAAAAGATATATCATAAACATTCTTAACAAAAGTTCACAGCTGTACTAATAATAAATGCCTTCTCTTCCCATCACAGCCCAGACTCCAATTGTATATTATGTAGTCAAAAAAGAGATAAAGAAAAAGTAAATAAGTAAATTACCTACAATCTATAACAAAAACAGATGTGTTGATCTGATGTGTACACTCACCTCTGTGCTGAATTGATTTCAATTCATGACCAGCCAGATGGGTCAGTATCTGATGGTCCTCTGCAGGTTACAAACATCTGGGAACGGAAGGGGTGTTGACATAAATGTCATGGCAGGGTGGCGGTGGAGGATCTGCCTGTCCTCTCTGGTGGATTATTTTGTAAATAAAGGTTTTCAATGTTAACCCTCCAGAGGACTGTACCACGAAGTGAGATTAGTGGGTTAGCGAGGTATGTTGAGCCAAAAGCCAGGGTTTTCAGTGTCATTGTCATGATAATTGGCAATATTGAACCCAAAAGCAGAACTCCAAGACAGTGGTAAAATAATAATGTTTGTATTGCAGTTCAAAATAAGTTCTTCAAACACCAGTCAGAGAGAAAAAATTAAATTAAACTAAACAGAATAACCAGAGAAATATATTCAATACAATATAATACAATTAAGCAGCACCAATGAGGCCAACAGTAATGCAGTCAATAATGAACAAGTAAAGTTTACAACAAGAGAAAAAGAAAAACTCAGGACGAAGGCTTTCAATGAAATGACCCAAACAAAGGAAGCATAACAACAACCAGACTAGTAGTGGACAAGTGGATTAATTAGGCGGAGCCCAGACATAGGTTAAACAAAAAGCGCTCTCAATGAGAGGAGACCCAGAAAAAGAAAAACTAAATAAATGACAGAAAAACAAAGTGCTCAACGAGCACTGAAAACGCAGTCAGTAAGAATAACCAGATATCTAAAAATGAAATACAGAAATGCGAACAGTTACAGAGATATCACAATAAATGGCGTAAGGAAAGAAAAAATGCACAGCAAAGCCGGCAATAAACACTCCGAAACAAAAAGCGTTCTCAAAAGAGAGCCAATCAAAGTTTAAAGTCTGAATAAACAAAACAGAAGAACCGCTGAACAATACTAGCTCAATACTCCACAGGACACAGGAGAAGACCAGACAACACAGAAGAAAACGATCCGGCAACTGACAGAGAGAAATGACCAGGAATAAATAGTGACAGGTAAATCAGGAAATGACAATCAGCTGAGAGAAATCAGCTGACAACAATGGAGAAACAGAAGAACTAAGAACTGATGACCTCTAGTGGCAGCCAGAGGTTAGGACTGGGCAGATATACTGACAGTCATGAAGGTGGCTCTCTTTTAACCTGGCTGGATCACCATGGCAACTCATGCTGCAAACATAACCTGGTTGGGACCAGTTTTTGTTCAGCGTTTAGGCTTGAAATGGACTATAAAAATCGCCACCCTTTCACTAATCAGCTCTTTTTGAAATGGTATCACCATTCTTTCCAGATCCCATTGATTTGGGTGCTAGAATTGTGCGAGGTTTACTTCGGAGAGAGAGTGTTTAGAGACAGAATAGATCTGTTGGCTTTTCCTGACGATGTTCTCTATGAGCACAACAGATTCTGAACTGAGGGAATACATTGTGCAAACTTGTCGAGCTGTATGTTAGGAATGCCACTGAACAGAGCCATGCACTTACACTAGTGCAAAGTGTATCATCACGTTGTGTATATATATATATATATATATATATGCACAGCTGTGATTAACTTCGGCACTTGTCCTGCGGCCTCATGCCTATGACAAAATCACAGCCGTGCTGATATTACAGTACAACAGCACGACCTCGAGTGTGATATTGCTTTTATACAACAGTTCTACAAATGCCATTTATTAGCTAAAAGTACTAAGACAACAGATTATTATTTGTTTATTTGTTTAATGACTTATTTGGCTCCGCCAACACAAATAGTTTTGCAGCTGGACTGTTGCTAAGCAACATATAAACATTTTCCTGCAGACTAGCTTGCTGGCTACTTTGTGAATACAGTACCGTATGCCAGCTACTTTGTTTGATCATATTTGTATGTTTCCATTTATTGTGCAGTGAAATAAGAGTCTGCTAACAGTTGCTTTGGTGGCATCGTGTGATAGAGCCCTGCACGGCTGNTGCAGTGAAATAAGAGTCTGCTAACAGTTGCTTTGGTGGCATCGTGTGATAGAGCCCTGCACGGCTGGGATGCATCGGCCCCAAGGCAATTTACAAATCGGGCCAAGTTTCAGCTGAATTTCATAACACTGGCTCGACCCTGGCCGGGCTCAGGTTTTTTTTCCTCCTTTTTCCACTCACATCATAACACGCCTCCTGATGCTGCTTCACATATTGGCGCTCAGAAACTGCAGCATTGCTGTTTTCTGAACACTGCAGCAGCAGCTGACAGCCGCTACTTNAAGACCGCGGGCCTTGGGTAGGGCTGGGACTGAGAATTTAATTAAGTATGGCTTTGGGTCGGGTTCAGACTGCAGGGCTCCAACGTGTGATTCTGATGAGTTAACAGCCTGATCAGACAGAACGTTGCTCCATCGTTTTCTGCTTTCATCAGTCTCAGTTAATGTAGGCTAATTAACGGTTATTAGAACGTCTGTAAGGTGGAGTGATACGTATAGTTAAAAGTCCAGGTGCTGTTATACTCCAGTATCAGCACTCCTGGAATGCCTCTTGTCCAATCAAAATGCTTGGTCGGANGTCCAGGTGCTGTTATACTCCAGTATCAGCACTCCTGGAATGCCTCTTGTCCAATCAAAATGCTTGTTTTATAAATAGAGTATAACATGTTGCACTCACTGTTAACAGCGCTTTGTTAGGGGTCTACATTATTGTGTATTTTTGTCACAAGGAGGCACTACAGAGTAACTACAGCNCCCCCCCCCCGTATTTTTAAACTTTACCAAAGTACCACTCCAAACACAACAAAATTCATTTATTAGTATTTTACTATAAGAAGATGTTTTAACTTCCTGTTTGATCTCTACTAATAATGTTGGTATTCTTCAAATCTTAACAATATGTCACAAGTGTCTTCCTACTTAACACTATTAAGATTTATTGGCTTTTTTTCAGTTGTACTTAGTTCTAACACACTAAAAAAAAATACATTTTGTTGTGTTTGGAGTGGTATTTTAACTCAGAAATAAACATTTACACAAAAAAAAACAGGACACAGGATGCAATACTTTTGCTCAGCACTGTAGGTGCAAATCACAATATGAAAAACTGCTTTTTGTTTGTCAGTGTATTAATAGCCATTGATGAAATGAATTAGACATTGCTTAGCTCTAACTTTAAACAAAATATAACATAATGCTGTGATTTCTTTAGATAAGCAGGAAATTCACATGTTGCAGCAGCACAGGACTCAAAAATATGAAGCAGGAAAAACTGACAGATTATACAAGATAACAGCAGTGAAAATCAGAAACTTTGCTTTGCACGAGTATACAAGTATAGAATAACTGACTATTTCTGTTGTAGTTTTAATATCTTACAAGTTATAGTACAGACTAGACAAACTATACAAAATAGAATAAAAATAAAAACTGCAATATAATATACTGAACACACTATACAAAGTAATATAGAAAAAAAAACTGCACAATAAAAACTGCAAATATAGCATCATAATGATTTACAGCACATATCACAGTATGATTTACAAAAATGTTGCAGATCAAAAAGAAGCAACCCAAGCAGCAGCAGCAGCAGCAACTATCACTGATGATGTTAGACAGTCTGATAGCAGAAAGGACAAAGGACCTGCAGTAGTCTCCTTTCTACACTTTGTACTGACTTTGTACCAGCCCAACAAAATGATAATAATCTTATATAAACATCTTTTACTTGAACAATATAACACTTCTTAAAGTACAATTATGCTAAACAACTTGTGGCAAATGATGCTAAGCTAAAACAGGTTCATGTTGTTGGCTAACGTTTATCTAGCTAATTAAATTAGGGCATTTTCACACCTGAAAGTCCGAACCAAGGTTCATGTGTTTGTTACATTGTCTACATTTGATCTGATTAGGTTTGGTTTCACACTGCAATTATGAGAGCGGACTAAAAAACTTTACCAACGTTATCTACGTCCTGTCGTCATCACCTACGTGACTTGCGTCTCCCTGTACTTGACACTGATTGGCCTGTTAGCGGGTATGTGTCTGACGTCAGCGTGATTTACCCTTACCAAATCTGAGGAGAAATGGATGAATAAGTTCATTTCGTGGCCACTATAATAACATTAGTATGGCATTTCTGCCAGCAGCAACAACTACAAGAACATTATTGTAGATTAGACCGAATCCGCCAAGTTCACGCCCTCCTCTAGGGGAAATTGCGTCGTCGCCGACAGGTACGGAGGTGGAGATTAGAGACAATCTTGGCAGCCTTGGCAACTCCGTCTTTGGAGAGACCATTAAGGTGAGTGACAACAGTTAGTTAATAATAATAATAATAATAATAATAATAATAAATTAAATTAAAAACATACGTGTTACCAGCTCCAGACCTAGGGGCTATCTGGGCCTGCTACATATGCACAAGTGTGATCGGCCAATAGCCTACTATTGACACTAATCTAAAATATAATACAATCATATACAATCACATCATAATGACTAGTTCATTCATTGTTTGCAAGATTTCATAGTGTACCTAGTTAATAACAGTGCAGGCTATGCTAGTGTTTATGGTGGGATAAGTTGTTCGTTGAAATAATAAGAATTGCTAACAAATATCATTGCAGTATGACAGTAAAAATGAGTAGCATGGGTAAAAGTTGCTGAGTAGTGATCAAACTTTCGGCTGCTCACCATTTTCTGAAGTGTTTTCTGCACATTCAGCACCTGGCAGCACATTGGTAGACGCACTTGAAGCTGCAGCTGATTCCACCACCTTAACGGGTGAGCTGGTTGGTCAGTATCCAGAATGTTGTCCAGAATGTCATAATAAGGAAATTTGTCCTTCTCGTTGGTGGAAGAACCACTTTTTCATAAGCTATCGCGCACTTTGATGTACTGCTGCCTCAGTTTTTTTATTTTTAGGTGACATTGCTCACCTGTCCTCTCATATCCCCCCTCTCTCATCCTCTCTGAAAACAGCTGGAAAGTCTCAATTTTTATGGGTTTTTTCCATTTAGTTTTTAATAAAGTCATCGGACCAAATGTTAATTATATATTTGGTCTCCTCACCTCCCCAGGTGGTCCCGCGACTCATTTTGTTTTGTTGTAACGTTTTTCCTGTTTCCGGTTTGGACGGTTACCCCGTGACGGTTACTTCCTATGTTTGGTCCGAAAGTCCGAATCATCCAAAAAATTGTTTTCACATTACAACAAACCAGACCATGGTTCAGTTTGGTCCAGACCGAGACCACCTCTTTTCGTCGGACCAAAGTCCGGCCATTTGGTCCGGACCGTGGTCCGGGGGAGGTTTCACACCTGTAAATTTGGTTCGGATCAAACTGAAAAGTCCAAAAGTCCGGACCAAACGAGGTAGGTGTGAAAGGGCCCTAGATAGATGCTAGCTACACAATGCTATAAACACTAGATAAAAAATATTGCTGTACCTTTGCATTGAACTTTTTTNAGCTACACAATGCTATAAACACTAGATAAAAAATATTGCTGTACCTTTGCATTGAACTTTTTTTTTCTTTCTCCTCTTCCTATTTTGAGACCCAGATTCCTTTGATCATTTCATTATTATCTTTTTTCTTTACTTTAACTTTGCTCGCTGTTGTTACTCATTCACTTCTTCCAACTGCACAATGCAGTTTAACCTGCTCAGACCCCTCCTCCTCCGCTGCTGCTGTTTGCCGTGAAGTTTGGAAAATATGCGGGTTGTTGTGTGATACTTCTGTCTCTCCCTGTTTTACGGAGTATTTTCTGTATACTGCCCCGTGTTGTTCCAGAGAATTATATTGAAACGACAATGTACCAACTATAAATACCTCGGCGTTCTGTGGAAGCGTGCGGCCGCTAACAGCCGCTCGGCGAGTTTAACCATTAAAGTAGAGCTGCTGTGTCTCAGGCTGGTAGGCAGGATGCCTCTTCTCAGGACAATATGAGCTCCAAACTGCATCAGCTGTGTGTGTGTGTGTGTGTGTGTGTGTGTGTTGCAGCATTGACTTACAGTATTAGTGAAATGAATGGATATCACTTTACCAATGGACCAAGTGCAGGTGGCAGGAGTATAAAATAAATTGGCAAAAAAAAAAAAAAAAAANAAAAAAAAAAAAAAAAAAAAAAAAAAAAAAAAAAAAAAAAAAAAAAAAAAAATCCTTTCTCTTTGGCGCCCCCTCTACCTGTAGGCACCCTAGGCAACTGCCTGTTGCCTATGCCAAAAATTGGCCCTGTATATAAATCTCCCTCTCACCCCCTCATGGGGTGGTTGTTGTTTTGTGTCTTCCTCAAGCTGGGGTCCTCTACCAGAGGCCTGGGAGTTTGAGGGTTCTGCAGTATCTTAGCTGTTCCTAGGACCGCACTCTTCTGGACAGAGACCTCAGATGTTGTTCCTGGAATCTCTTGGAGCCACTCTCCCAGTTTGGGGGTCACAGCCCCGAGTGCTCCACTTATCACTGGAACCACTTTGGACTTCAGCTTCCATGTCCGTTCCAATTCCTCTTTCAGCCCTTGGTACTTCTCGATCTTCTCGTGCTCTTTCTTCCTGATGTTGCTGTCAGCTGGGACTGCCACATCTATCACAATGGCCCCCTTCTGATCCTTGTCAACCACCACCATGTCTGGTTGGTCAGCCAGCAGCTGCTTGTCTGTCTGGAACTTGAAGTCCCACAGGACCTTAGCTCTGCCATTCTCAACCACCTTTGGTGGTGTCTCCCATTTGAACTTAGGGACTTCCAGTCCATATTCAGCACAGATGTTCCTGTACACTATCCTAGCCACCTGGTTATGTCTCTGTCTCAGTCTATGCTGTCTCAGCTAGCATCTTACACCCTGCTACTATGTGCTGGATTGTCTCAGAGGCGTCTTTGCACAGCCTGCACCGTGGGTCCTGTCTGCTGTGGTAGACCCCTGCCTCTATGGATCTGGTGCTGAGGACCTGCTCTTGTGCTGCCATGATCAGAGCCTCTGTGCTGTCTTTCAGACCAGCCATTTCTAGCCACTGGTAGGATTTCGTGATGTCAGCCACTCCCTCTATCTGCTGATGGTACATCCCATGGAGGGGCTTGGTCTTCCATGATGTCTCTTCTTGTTCCTCATCATCCTCGGTCTTCTGCTGCCTGAGGTACTCACTTAGCGGTTTGTCCTTCTTCTTGGGCCATCTTCCTGATGTATTCTTGGATGCTCCTTGTTTCATTCTGGATAGTAGCTCTGACACTCACTAGCCCTCTGCCCCCCTCTTTTTGCTGAGCATACAGTCTCAGGGTGCTGGACTTTGGGTGGAACCCTCCATGCATTGTTAGGAGTTTTCCTGTCTTGACATCTGTGGCGTCCATCTCTTGCTGTAGCCAGCTTATTATTCCAGCTGGGTATCGGATGACTGGTAGTGCATACATGTTGATGGCATTGATCTTATTTCTACCATTGAGCAGGCTTCTTAGGACCTGTCTCACTCTCTGGAGGTATTTGGCTGTGGTTGACCTCCTTGCCTCCTCATCATGGCTCCCATTGGCCTGTGGAATACCTAGGTACTTGTAACTGTCTTGTATGTCTGCAATCCTGCCTTCTGGCAGCTCCCTTCAGTCCTGACCACCTTCCCTCTTTTTGTCATCATTCAGCTGCACTTATCCAGTCCGAATAATATCCTGATGTCATCGCTGCAGATCCTGGTGAGGTGGATCAGTGAATCGATGTCTCGTTCACTCCTGGTGTGCAGCTTGATGTCATCCATGTAGAGAAGGTGGCTGATGGTTACCCCACTCCTGAACTTATATCCATATCTGCTCATTGTGATGATCTGACTGAGGGGGTTTAGGCCGATGCAGAACAGTAGCGGGGACAGTGCATCACCTTGGTATATGCCGCACTTGATGGTCACTTGTGTGATGGGCTTGGAGTTGGCCTCTAGTGTTGTTTTCCACAGCCACATTGAGTTCCTGAGGAAGGCTATCGGTGTCCTGTTGGCCTTGTATAGTGCCAAGCGCTCCAGTATCCATGTGTGAGGCATTGAGTCGTAGGCTTTCTTGTAGTCAATTCAGGTGGTGCTCAGGTTGGTCTGTCTGGTCTTGGAGTCTAGCGTGACTGCTCTATCGACCAGTAGCTGGTGCTTTGATCCCCTGGTGCTGTTCCCTATGCCCTTCTGAGCTTTGTCCATGTACTGACTCATGTGCCTGTTCAACTTAGCCGCTATNTCCCTATGCCCTTCTGAGCTTTGTCCATGTACTGACTCATGTGCCTGTTCAACTTAGCCGCTATGAGAGGAGCTTCCATGTTGTGCAGAGGCAGGTTATTGGCTGGTAGTTTGAAGGTGTTGTACTCTTGTGGGGACCCTTCATGATCAGTACTGTCCTGCCCTATGTTAGCCAGTCTGGGTGAGATCCTGATTCATTTGTGCTGCCAGGTGTTCATGGAGTGCTGTTAGTTTCTTCAGCCAGTAGGCATGTACCATGTCAGGTCCTGGTGCTGTCCAGCTCTTCATACTTGAGACTCGATGTTGGACGTCTGCCTTTGTGATGATGACTGGTTCTTGTTCTGGGAGGTTGCTGTGGTCCACTCTTAGGTCCACCAGCCACTGGGCATTGGTGTTGTGTGAAGCCTCCTTCTCCCATATATTCTTCCAGTATTGCTCGGTCTCAGCTCTGGGGTGTCCTGCTCTTGTGCTCTTGTTACCTTGCAGCTGGGAGTACACTCTGGATAGTTCTTTTGCGAACAGGCCATTTATTCTCTTGGCCTCTGCTTCTCGGGTGTACCTCTTCAGCCTAGCAGCCAGAGCTGTGAGTCTCTGCTTGGTAGTTTCCAGGGCCTCACTTACGGACATCTTGCTGTACTTCTTCAGCCAGGACCTGTCTTTCATCACTCCCTTCTGCACCTCTGTTAGCATGCTAATTTCCCTTAGGGCTGCCTTGATCTTGGCCTCTAGCCTTCTCTGCCATGGAGGGTATTTTCTGACTTATGCTCTTCATCTAGCCTTATTTGCCTTATTTCATCCCTAGCCTTATCTGCAGAACAGTGTTGCTTTCAGCAATTATGATGTTTGAAATCTTCATAGTGCTGCATGATAATTATTTGCTCCTCCTGACTGAAATAAACAACTTGCAATTGGTCCACTTGGTTCGGTAGTAGAGGTAAATGATGGCTGACCGCTCCCTTTTATGGGAACGCGCAGAGCTTGATGAGGAAAACCTGGGTTGACAAAGACAGCTGATAACCACCTTCATCAGAGGTGGGTAGTAACGCATTCCATTTACTCTGTTACATTTACTTAAGTAGTTTTTTTTTTTTTCACAAAATTGTACTTTGCTGAGTAGTTTTATTGCAGGATACTTTTAACTCATACTTGAGTATATTTATGAAGAAAAACATATACGTTTACTCCATTACATTTGGTCACATTCTTTGTGTTACTTTTTTATTAATTGTGAGACATTGCTCTGATGCAACAAGCCAAAATTCTCCACTTTCTCCACTGCAGCAGAGAAAGTGAAAGCGACTGCTCCAGTGCGTGTGTATGAGAGAGCTTTGGTCCAATCGCATTCAGTGTCCCCTCATCTCCATGACAATGATGGATTGACACGGCTTGATAGGTGGGCCAGCCGGAGCCTTTGCATATAATATGATATGAATTAAAATGAACTTAAACTAAGCAAACACAATTTTTTTCTTTCATTATTTTCTTGGCGCTTAGATGAAAAATGGATTCTAAAAAGAGAAAGTCTGACGCAGAGAAACAGTGACAATTATGGAGTTATTCGTCCCCAGCATCATTGGCATTTTCGTCTGGCCAATATTCCCCCCCCCCCCANCCCCCCCACACTGGCCCCAAAGTCTAGTAAAACCAGCAGCTACATAATGCGTTGCCATCTTTGTCTACCTAAAAATATGACATTTCAGCTTCTAAGAATCAACATGAAACTTGAAGAAACGTGGCGGTAAGCTACAACGTTAGCTACTTAACTAACTGCTGCTGCTAATGCTAACTCAGGTTTTCCTGTTCTATTCTGATTAAATTCATGAAGCTAACTTAGCTAACTGTCTTAACTAGCTGCTGCTGCTAATGCTAACTCAGATTTTCCTGTTCTGAGTAAATTCATGAAGCTAACCTAGCTAACTGTCTTGGGGCCAGGCCAGAATT
>VXCM01008363.1:0-17392 GCA_014773175.1 Lucifuga dentata
ATTTAAACTTTCTTTCTTGATGTTTAGATTTTTAGATGTAGTGCTTTAGATGTTTACTGTTGTTTTTTAACGCACAATAGCTGAAGGAGGAGAAGAAATGGATTTACAACGCTTTTTTCACATTTTGGAACTGAAACTCACCGATAATGTACAGCGTGTGGTTAAACTCTTTCTAAAGACAGAAAGGAGGATGGACTTTGTCTTCAGATGATGAGCAGCTTTGGTAAGTCTGATGGATTTTTATGGAGAAGCCTGTTGAATCTGATTGTGTTATTTGTGTTTTACAGCATTTTTGCTTACTTGCTGGTCGTATGAGTAAATGTGATGGTTGTTGTGAGTTTGTTCTTGTTTCTTTGGTAATGACACTGATTTAGGCTATGCCATGTTTATATGTGATGCAGCATCCTGTCATAATGCGTAATAATGCTACATCCTATTCATGTCTCTGCAGTTAGTGTGTTGTAACTGACATAGGTGTTGATCCTCGTATTAAATCACTTTATTTCACTAGATAAAGGTTACTGTCACTGTGAATATGGGCTGGTTACGTCTGCCAATTTGCAAATTGATAGTTACATGTATTTAATGTATTTTTGTCATTTCCTGCACAATAAATTGTAAACTGAACAGTATATTGATGATTTTGTTTTTAATCTGTGGGTGACCTCAAACTTCTGGCCTGTAGAGTAGTTGCTTTGGAGGAATAATTGAATGTTTTACTTTATTCTGTCCCTCTTTCAGAGCGCTGTGATGTAAGCACGGCTCTGGGCCAGGTGTGATGTAACACCTCAGGGAAATGAGTCGCACCTTCTTTCTGATCTGGGCCGACACATTTAGAATGGGACACACTTTCACTCGTTAATAGAGCAGTTACACAATGGCGGAACCAGCGTCGTGAATTAATCTCATCCAACAAAACAAAAAAATAAAATAAAGGCTGCTGACGCACACAGGTGTGAATCCGACCTTACAACGAGCTGCTGAAATGTGGAAGACAACCTTTTTCTATAGTTTCACTGAAAACAAGCACTGGTTCAAGTTTGGTTTGTCAACAAAGGGTCAGAAATGTGTTTTTTTAAAGCTTCCTGGAACTCTGGTGACATGTAAATGACCTGCTGTAGGTGCCTTTATATAAAAATAAATAAAAATAATTAAGAAAAAGATTAATCATCAAATTAAAAAAAAAAAAAAACGCTTGAACACCTAAAATCTAGTGTCAAATTACTTGTTCAATTCTTGATTCTGGCTTTAAAAATGTTACACTTCTTAAATAATCAGAAGTCTCATTAAAGGACCATACCGTCAGATCGTGCATGTTGGAGCCTAAAATATACAATTCATACATGTTACGTTACTGATAACCATTTCCCAAAATATACTACTGTAGCGGTAAATTTTACAATTGTTTTTCCTACCTTCTTGACTACCATTGGTTTCAGTTCATTCCAGTACACTATTAAAAAAATCAACTTATAGAGACTTGAAACATGTTTGAGATACGTAAACCAGCGAACAGCGAACAACATCTATTAGGTTTTATTTGTTTTTTGTTTTTTTTTGTCAAAGTAACTTTAACTGATTCAACACGGAGCTGCACGGAAGACAACGTACGTCTCCGCCATGAAGTATAGTCCCAGGAGAAGACGGCTTTTAGCAGGAAGCTAAAACGATGATGCCTTCTACAATTGTGCGCAAGTGTTAGCAGGCGAAACATCTGATTGTGAAAGATTGGGGGATTTGAAAAAAAAAAAAAAAAATTNAAAAAAAAAAAAAAAAATTACAGAAAACCAAACCAGTTTTATGGTTTTGAAATTCTCAGTAACTTAACATGTTTGCACATTTGTACATATATTGGATTCAAACATAATCGCTGGTATGCTCCTTTAAGGCTTGTGTGAACAAAACATACTGACCTTTGATGGCCGACTCCACCCTCTCAAACTCCAGAAATATCCGGACTGCTTCGTCATCCAGCACGTCTGCGATCTGACAGGAGAGCGCGTTAAAATACGCATTAAAATATTCTTTCTGCCGATAATAAAATCTGGCTGAGTTGACGTTTCTCTCACCTCAAAAATGACACATTTCACCACTTTGCCGTATTTCTCGCACTCTTCTTTCGTCTCTCCCTCCAGATCTTCATCCACTTCTCCTCGGCCCACCATGTTCTAAAAAAACAAGGACATGAGGCTTGTTCAAATCCTGTGTTTTATGTAACAAAATGAAATATTTTATCTCCAAGGCTTTAATCTTTACTGTCACTTTCTAATTTACAGCAAAACAAAACTCAAAGGGGACATGTTATTTTTTACTTTGAAGCCTTTATAATACATTAATGTGCAAAAAAAACAAACCAAAAAAAAACCCACATTGATACACCTTGCTGTGGCACCGCTGTGCACGCTGAGTGGAAACAGAGCGTGTTAGGTACTGTTTCTTTAAGGCCCCTTGTCCAAAAAAAAGCCTGCTTTGTTCTGATTGGCCAGCCATGATGGCCAAGCACTCAGCCACTAGCCTTGTACTTGTACGTGGTGGGTGTGGTTAAGCACGTGTGTTACATTGTGATGTCACTATGTTACAGAAGCAAAGAACGAATCAAAAACGAAGCTTTCAGAGCGTTTCGCAACGTACGAGTTTATTTTACTGGATGCATTTTTGTAGACATAAAACTTTGACAATGTCCAACACGTACTCCTTAAAACATCACGCCATAACAGTAAACAAAAATTTAAAAAAATAAATAAATAATGCCCCCTTTAAAGGTCTGCAACACAAATGCATTTAAAACTTTCATCTGTAAGGCTTCTATTGCTTCCCTTTCTGCCAATTAGATCAAATTCATTAATAAAGAACAGAAATCAAACTATTTCTGAAATTAGGGAAGCTTTCAATTTTGCTAAATACATAAATAATTTGTGCTGGAAGAGATTTAGTTACTGAGATGGCCATTGTTATTACAAACCAATTAATGGCTTCACGTAATATTAGCAAAGTGAAAATATGACAGCGACGTCTTCAGCCTGTTCTGAATGAAACATCTCATCAGTCATTTCCAGCCAGATGATTTTCTATTGTCAGCCAGTTAAAAAGAATCTGGAACTACCAGTTTTAAAAATTACAGTTAGACAAATTAAGAGTTGCTGTTAAAGTCAAACGCTTGATTAATTGAACCTCAGAGACCCAGAAATGATGCGGTAACACAGATACAGCAAGGATGAAAATAATCAGACGTTACTATGTGATAGTAATTCATTCTGGACAGACGGTTTAAAGGACCATACCGCCAATCATGCATGTTTGACCCCAATATATACAATCCTTATACACATTACGTTATTGACAACCATTTCCCAAAATATACTACTTTAGTGGTACATTTTAGATTCTTTTTCCTACCTTCTAGACTGCTATTGGCTTCAGTTCACGCTATAAAAATCAATTTATAGAGACATGAAGTACCCTAGAGATAAATAATCTCTCACATCAGACATGATGTCTATTAGATTTTTTTTCTGAAGTAACTTTATTTAACTGATCCAACACAGATCGGCTAAGTAAGCTGCACAGAAGAGGATGTATGCCTCCGCCAGGAAATAGTCCCAGGAGAAATTTTACCAAGAAATTAAAACGACCATGCCTTCTACAATCATGCAAAAATGTCAGAAGGTAAAACATTGAATTTTAAGGCAGGTGTATCACCTGAACATTTGATTTGGAAAGATTAGGAGACTTGAAAAAATAACAGGTTCAAATTAAAATATGTTTTAGAAATTGTTCATCTGTAACGTAACAGGTATGCGGGTTGTATATATTGGGCTCAAACATGCACAGTCACAGTTATGGTCCTTTAAGAATATAGATAACTTACCCTCAGCAGCACCACTTTGGTCGGGTTTTTGAGGATCTCTGTGAGCGGATTGGTCTCCGATTTTTTGGAAGAGTCGGCTGGTTGAATGAAAACAGAGACAAAGGTCACGTTACGTTATGAGGTCATCAAGTCATGTTATTTCTCAGAACAAGTATCTTTACGGTTCTGCTGGTGAATGACGTTTCAAGACACGATTCCACGGAAATAACAATCCACCTCATGTTGGTCCTCAGTTCTGAGTTTGTGGAGCTGAGATCTGCTTTTTTTTGGAACACATAACACATTTCAATAACAATATTCTTACACTACAAATCAAAAAACTCAGGTGTTTCACCACAAAGTCTCAAAAAATTAAACTTTAATACAGCTGCATTAATGAAATGAGGAAACTCTTTTTTGCCGGATTGAAAACGTCACGACACCAACATACAGCTAAATAAAAATGCTAATTTTGTAAATTATTTCATAGGAATGCAACTGTCAGCATCGATGCTAAGATTTTATTACTTTTATTATATTAATTCTTGACAGGTGGGGGGGATAAACGTCTTGTTTAAAGGACCATACCAGCCATTTTGCATGTTTGAGCCTAATATATTCAATTTTCATACATGTTATGTTACTGACAATCATTTGCCAAAGGATAAAACTGTATTTCAGTTTTCCTGATATTTTGCTAAATCTCTTAATCTTTCAAAATCAAATATTCAAGTGATACACCCACCTTAAAAATCCATGTTTCTCCTGCTAATAGTTACACAGCCTTATGAAGTCACGGTCCTTTAAATTTTTCCATAAACGCAGGTCTTCTTTTGGGACTATATTCCCTGGTGGAGGCATACATTCACTCCACGCTTTTTATTGAGCTTAAACACTAAAATTACATAACTTCTAAAAAAACCTGAATACACGTCTTGTTGGTGATGATGGATTATCTATCCCAAGAACATTTCAAGTTGGTTTTAATAGCGTACCAGAATGAACTGAAACCAATGGAGGTCTGGAAGGTAGGAAAAACATTTTTAATTTACCGTTCCAGTAGTATGCTTTGAGAA
The DNA here is from genome assembly GCA_014773175.1 of Lucifuga dentata. NCBI lineage: Eukaryota > Metazoa > Chordata > Actinopteri > Ophidiiformes > Bythitidae > Lucifuga > Lucifuga dentata. The sequence continues at coordinate 4,924 of VXCM01008363.1, forward strand.
ATGATTGTCAGTAATGTTATGTGTATGAAAATTAAAGATATTAGGCTCAAATATGTAAAATGTGTGGTATGGTCCTTTAATCAGAGTGGAATAAGAAGTCATAATAATATATCATAAGTTTCTATGCATGTAAACATCCTGATTGAGAGGTTGTGGACTTGCGGTTTCCAAACTTGGGAAAAGGAAAAACATACCAGGTCCCAAACGCAATAACTTGGGGTCAGCATCAAAATAAAGGAACACATTCACAACCATTTCCTGCTAAATAGTGAGAATGTTGAGGAGAGGCTGTAAAACATTCAGACTTTCAACCTTTCTGTCTGTTTTCACCAGCATCCAAGCAGGACGTCTAGCGGTCAAAAGCCCAAATCATTCCAGCATTAGCATTCATTTATCTACAATTTTACATTTTTTCTTTTGTTTTTTTTTGCTAACGCAGGTCCTGATTTTGCACTTACGGCCTTTGGATTTTAACTTGGTGAACATAATGCGGATGTTTGCTTATTCATTTCACGTCTGGTTTCATTCTTATGAGATATTTAACTGCTGAAATAGCAGACAATAAGGAGTGTATTCCCACGTTTGTGTGTTAAAATGTAGAAGCCAGGAGAGAAAAGCTGCCTAAAGAGCCAATTCTAAGCTTTCTGCTACACTAAAGTCTGCATTTTGGTTACTTGTCAGATTGTCTGTAATTTTTATTGTTTTTTTTTTTTGGATATAAAAAGGACTCGGAGGACGAAAAATGCGAGTTCAAACTCTGAATAGATGCAGGCAAGTCTGCAGAATAATCAGCTGTTCAAAGGAACATAAGAGGATTGTAGCTCAGTTTGGCCTGAAAACACAATAACAGCATTCAGTATAAACCGTTTAGATAATCTAAACGAACATCAGATTCAAACTAAACCAATTTTACTGTTGTAAACTACATTTTAAAAAACCATTAGAAACTCATGTAGGCTAAATAAAAACTCAAAACAAATTATTTCTAACATTCAATCTGATAATTGGTGGTGAGGACAGATCGAATGCATGCAAACACACAAACAGATACACACGCATGTACACACGTGTAAAATTAAAAAAAATAATAAAACTATGAGGGAGCATTTCACACATGGGGGAGAGAGAATGGAAGTGGAGGCCAACCTGCAGAGCCTCCGCCTGAAGTTTCAGCGGTGCCTGACTGGCTCGACCCTGCTGCTCAGGCACACGCGCACACACACACACACACACACACACACACACACACAATGGAAAATACAAAGACACACACAAAATCAGATAACTATAAAGATTAATTAGCACGGATGGGTGTCAAACAGAGACACACGTGAAAGTGATAACGCTGACAGATAAAAAGAAACTGGATGAGGAATATTTTGGCAGAGATGACGAGGATATTTGCAAATGCTAATCGATAGCGCGGGTGAAAGCAAAAAAAGGTGGAAAGACGGAGACAAACAGGAAGCGCAGAGGGCGTAGCTACGTTTTTCGGCGGCATCTCCGATGATGATCTTCCCGCCTCTCTTGCTGGTCTTCTCCACGGACAGCGCCGTGCTCAGGCCCTGCTCATGCTTGCCCAGACCCTGGCCTTCTCTGAAGCCGTATTTCTGCATGATCTTATGGGCCACCGTGCCGCTGTGGAAACAACAGAAACACACACACACACATGGGGAAATGATGCGGCGTTGTGAACAGCAGAGAGTTGTTTGCAAATGTGACGCTTACGGCTGAACATCAACACTGCAATTTCTCACAAACACATCTGTGTGTGTGTGATTCAACCGTAGAATCGCTGCTGTCGGCACATGCACGTGTTCTCTGCTGCAAATCCACAGATGCCGATTTCAACCTTCGACAGCAGTATATGTAGATGCAAATATTGAGGAAAAAAAGCAAGTCACTGACCAGACTGTAGGACTGGGCGATATGGCCGAAAAATAAAATCTTGATTTTTTCACACTTGCAGACGATTCTCGCTTTTAATCTTGATCTCTCTTGTTTTTCTCCAAACAAACTAAAGAGAAAAGATCAAGTCATAATTCAAATAAGTATTTTCTTTATTAATAAAATAAAAACAAATAATGATACTTTAAAATAAAATTGTAGGGCTTTCTAAACAAAAATCTTTTAAAATAAAAGCCTGTCTGCTGCCTCTGGCTTGATGCTCTGACATGTTACACATTCCACCGTATGAAGCCCCTCTGATCAGACGCCATGACACTGGAACATGATGCAGTAACATGGTTTGCCTTTTCGCTGTGCTTTAACTGCAGATCTGCATCTCGCAGCGCTGAATTGCTGCAACTCAGCTGCTGAAATACATTTGAAAGTAGCTGCAGCTCCTATAAACTTCACAGAAATGCTGGTTTGCTCCACGCCGTGAAGAAAAACCAAACCACTGACGTGACGCTACTTTTTAGAGGAACAGCTCAGCTTCAGTGGAAGTGTTTGTTGCATCTTGAAGCAGTCTGAGCTGCTGAAAATCGAATTCATCGATTAAATCGATTTATCGCCCAGCCTTACAAGGCTGATAAAAAAATTCAACATTTACCCAGTTAAAGGACCATACCGGCGATCCTGCATGTTTGAGCCCAATAGTACAACCAGCATACAGTACATGTTACGCTACTGACAATTTCCAAAACATAAAACCGTATTTTAGTTTTCCCGTTGTTTGTTCAAATCCCATAATCTTTTAAACTCAAATGTTCAGGTGATACACACACACACACACACCTTAAAATTCAATGTTTCACCTTCTAATACTTTTGCACGATTGTAGAAGGCACTGTTGCTTTTAATTTCTCTGTAAAAGTCGTCTTCTCTGGGACTATATTTCCTAGCGGAGAAATACATCGTCCGTGAAGCTCCATGTTGGATCAGTTAAATAAAGTTACATCAACAAAAAGCCTAATAGACATGTTGTTTGCTGTGATGGATTATGTATCTCAACAACGTTTCAAGTCTCTACAAGATGATTTTTTTTATAGCATGCTGGGATGAACTCAAAACCAATGGCAGTCTGGAAGGTAGGAAAAATAATTCTATAAGTTACCGCTACAGTCGTATATTTTGGGAAATGATTATCAGTACCATGGATACAGATTATACATATCAATAAATACATGTAATATACAATCAGTGTATATATACTATATACACTGATTGTATATATTGTATTTATTGATATGATTGTGTTTCCTTATTGTGAACGCTGCAACACTTGCATGTGACCTGAATTTTTAATTAATTTGTCTCTCTAAATAAACGTAAAAAACGGAAATATTAGCTGCATAACATCCCTGTACATTGTGTTGTGTGTGTGTGTGTAACAGTGTGTGTTTAATCCACAGACCCCATGTTGGCCAGGAAGGAGCTGGTGGGTCCGGGCGGCGAGTGTGGTCTGTCTGAGTCCTCAAAGATAGGTGGAGGGATGGCGGCCTTTGAGCCTCTGGAAGGACGACCTTCATCTTCATAAGAAAAGGAAGTCGAGCCTGTCACAGAAAAAACAAAATTTAAATAAATAAATAAACTGCTGCAGTGACGAGCGCTAACAGATTACAGCTTTTTATCTTTTTAAGCTGTGGGTCACATTTAACTGGGGTCACGCTAAATAAAAGTCAGAATTTGGATTCTAAATCTCCATAAAGTATTTTTACTGTCCTTTAATCTGTTCAGTTCCAGGTTCTGAAAATTATTTGAGCCACTATGACAACATTAATTAGTGTCTGCCCACTCTGTGAAATACTAATGAGAAGAAGCAAAGAGCAAAAACTCTGTTATCAAAAACTTAAATACCTAAAGAGTAGTTTTAGTTTTTTACGTTTTATGCCATGTACACTACAGGCCAGAAGTTTGAGGCCAGCCCCATATTTAGCATGAGCAGACTGTGTAGCACGTTAATCCTAAATGATGTGGGAGAAGGCAGACAGCAGGAATAGAATGTTAAAACACATCAGCGGGGAGTTGGAACATAACAGGAGTGCTGCACTAATACAGACTGATGCCTTCATGAATAATCACTTCTGTAGCCAGAGTGGCTACAGAATGTGCTACTGTTGACTAATTCTTCTAGAAAACTAATTAGTTACATTTATTTTATATATTTTTGTCATTTCNTGTTGACTAATTCTTCTAGAAAACTAATTAGTTACATTTATTTTATATATTTTTGTCATTTCCTGTTAAATAAATTGTAAAACAAACAGTGTACTGATGATTTTTTTTTTTAGTTTACACACGTTCACACAGACACTTGAATGTTTGATGCAGGTAATGGCGCCCTCTGCTGGAGAAACTGTATCACTGCTAAATGGAGACAATCACCTGCAGGTCTGCAGTAGAGGTCTTCACAGGTCAATTTGGGTCCTAAGCACAGAGACCTGACCTGGGACCTGATCAGGCTGGGTCCAGATCTTATTCTGTCTAATCGGGTCTTTGGTTTGTGTGTGCTTTATACCTAAACTTTAGACTAGAGGTCTTCACAGGTCCCAATGTTGGACCCATTCCAACACAAACAAGTTAAAAACCTACCTGAACTTGACATGCATAAATTAGTTTCCAAAAACAACAGCCCCCGATATGAAACGGAGGCGAGGATAATACTCTATCAGCTCTGATCAAAACCCCTGCAGGAGAAACTTTATTTTTCAGGTGAGATGGAGAGCGTCTGAGGATACGTCGTTATTTCAGGTCTACTATCCTCACCTGGATCTCAGATTGGGGTCTGGTTTTTGTTTTCGGTTTTGAACTTCTTTGTTTTTGGAATGGGGCCCGTGACAACCTGTGACAACCTGTAAGTCTAAAGTTGGAGTGTTCCCAGTGACTTAGGATTAACTGGAACAATTGTGAGGGCGCTGTGGTGATACATGAGGTTTGTGGGTCAAATGTTTTTGGTGTTGAAATAAAAAGCCACATTTTAAAACTCTCTGTACCTTTAATTCACAATGTTTGCAAACTGAAGAGCCTGAGTCTCCTGTTTTACCAGGAACAAATGAAAACTGTTGCTGCTGTCTCTCACAAAGACTCAACTTCTCATCCTGTTTTTACCTTTCTTTCTCTTTGAATGGGGATGCAAAAACCAAGGTTTGAGAGAGAGAGAGAGAGGAAAGCATAATATTGTAGTGTGTGTGTATGTGTGTTTTAAGCTGTTCCTCTGTGTGTATCCTGTGTAGGTTCACACTGAAGAAACAAAGATAAAATTGAGCAAAAGGTTAAAGGTCAAAGACTCACCATCTCTGTCCACTAATGATGAAGGCGGAGCAATGGCTGCCCCACCTATACCTGAAAAAGAGAGAAAAGAAAAGAAAATCCCAATGAGGGAAAGGAAGAAAAAAAAGAAGGAGAGTTTGGTCAAATACATCAGCTGAAAAGCACAGAGGCCGACGTGTTCACCAGCGGTCGCGAGAGGAAAACGTGCGAGCCGAGCGGGCGGCAAACACTCACTTCTTTTCCTGCGCTCTTTCTCATACTCTTCTTCTTCGTCCGAGTCGCCCTCTGCCGCTGGGAAACGGGAGAATCCGCTCGGAGCGCCACCCTCGTGCCGATCCTTCCTCTTCCTGAAAAAAATACACACACGAAATACAATTTTTCAAAAAAAAGAGTACGGTGTAGTACATATTTACTGCAGTACACGTTCGCTGCCCGGCTTTCTCTCTTCCCCTTTGTGTTTCGTACGGATCACTTTTAGATTTTGCACGACTGCTGCTGATGTCACCACAGCATCAGATCACCAGCAAAGATCAGACAAAAAGACACGTTCATTATTCCACAATTACTGGGAGAAAAGATGATGTTATTTCTACTTATATTCTGCATATATGTACATATATTCCTGTTTTAATTGCTGTGTACTTACACGTCTTTATACATCTGTTTTGTTACGACTAGTGAAGTTGCCTCCAACTAATGCAAAACTCCAGGAAAATAGTTTCAATCGTTTGTGCTGTTATAGACATTAAAGGACTATACCACCCATTTTGCATGTTTGAACCTAATATACATATATACACCCACCTTAAAAAAAAATCCATGTTTCTCCTGCTAATAGTTACACAGCCTTATAAAGTCACAGTCCTTTAAATTTTTCCATAAACACAGGTCTTCTTTTGGGACTATATTCCCCGGTGGAGGCATACATTCACTCTGTTCTTTTTATTGCGCTTTAATGCTAGAAATATCAAACTTTAAAAAAAAAAAAAAAAAAANGATGGATTACCTATCCCAAGAACGTTTCAAGTATCAACAAGTTGATTTTAATAGCAGAATGAACTGAAACCAATGGAGGTCTGGAAGGTAGGAAAAACATTTTTAATTCACAGTTCCAGTAGTATGCTTTGGGAAATGATTGTCAGTAATGTTACATGTATGAAAATTGAATATATTAGGCTAAAAGATGCAAAATGGGTGGTATGGTCCTTTAAAGAATATTTTGTAAGTCATTCTGCTCCTAATTGACCCAAAAGCAGCACAAACGAAGCACAAACATTTTGGGTCAATTTGGAGCAGGTTGGGGACCGACCTCAGAATGACCTATAAAATATTCTTTAATATCTTTAAAAAAAAAAAAAAAAANAAAAAAAAAAAAAAGGATAGCAGCATTATCACGACTGAGACTATTTTCCTGGAACGTCTGCATGTTTTCCTCATCTTCCGCTACATCCTGACCTGTAGAGATATTGATTCCATTACTCATTTTAATCGTTGTTCGCTTCAGAATTGGTCAACGCCGTGTTTGTTGAGTATCTTTGTGTAATTTTGTGCGTTTAATCTACACCATTGTAAGTAAAAAAAAAAAAAAAAAAAAAAAAAAAANAAAAAAAAAGATATGGTGGCAGTACTTTTCTCTCTCCTCGATCTCCTTCTGCCGCTCCTGCTCCCTCTGCTTCTGCCGCTCCTCTCTGTGTCGTTTCACCACCTTCTCGTAGTCGTTGGGGAACATCGGGTCGTACTCGTCCGCCAGAGGGATCAGCACGTCGCCGGAGGAGAAACCNCGTTGGGGAACATCGGGTCGTACTCGTCCGCCAGAGGGATCAGCACGTCGCCGGAGGAGAAACCGCTGGGCGCTGCGTCCTGACGAGCAATCACACAGCAGTTTTAGCATTCAGGTTCTGATTTCCACAGAGCAAAGATAAAGATTTTTTTTTTTTTTTTTTTTTTGACCTTGAGTCCGGCAGCAGTGTGGGGAGGGGTGTCCACGATCTGTCGCTCATCACTGGAGCTTCCTCTCTTCAGGTCGATGACGGGAGCCAAGACAGTGGTCTGCTTCATCCGCTGAGTCTACACACACACACACACACACACACACACACACAAAATCCATGAACGCATGCTCTTAAGATTTATCAATATTTTTGTGATCATCTTACAACTATAGATTAGATATTAGCTTACTTTTAATTCTGTTTTACTACTGATCATCTTACGTCTTGTTTCTGCATTTAGATTCTGCTGACATTTGTGTTGACTCCTGAAATCTCTCTTTTTTTTGTATCATTACTATTTTGTACAGGCATCAGCAACACATTAGCTCCACCATGTTTCCTGTACTGACTGCAGTGTACAACACCAACCTTAAGACAAAGAAAAGACTAGCATGTAATGTATACATCCTCAACCTCCTCATTTTCAGCCCAATTCCATGCCATCAAACGCACCTTTTTATTAGGTAACACCACAGCATGGCTGATATTACGGAGGAAACAGCACAAATTTTTCATAAATAGGGAAATGAGTTTGATTGTGCTGTTTAATAAGTTGTAAAATACTCTTAAAACCCTACATGAAAAATAATCATGGCCATATTGTGGATCCTGCCTGAAAAAAAAATTGCTGCTATTTCTGCTGATTCTAGCAGGTCATTGTCGAGCCTCGGAGCGCTGACAGAGAAAAAAAAATGCTTCATCAGACTGAAGAACTATTAGCAGGAGAAACATGGATTTTTAAGGTGGGTGTATCACTTGAATATTTGATTTTGAAAGATTAAGAGATTTTGCAAAATATCAGGAAAGCTTAAATACAGTTTTATCCTTTAGGAAATGATTGTCAGTAACGTTACATGTATGAAAACTGAATATATTAGGTTTAAACATGTAAACAAAATGGTTGGTATGGTCCTTTAAGTCTGGAGTCTAACAGCAAAGAGGCCCAAAAGTATGACCAAAGTATTACTGTAGCTGTGTTACAAAACTCTTTCATTTCCATGTCTTCCTCACTTGCATCTTTTCCTCGTGTCTAAGTCCCGCCCACTGAAGACAAGAGGACAGAGGAGCTGAGAAATGAGGATTTAAGGATTTAAGAGAAACGAAACATCTTCGCTCCTTGAGCCTCAACTGAATCTCCGTCACTTACTGATGATGTCACACAGCTGATCCGCTGTCAAAGCGGCTCTGTTTAAGTTCAAAATAAAATATAAATAATCAGTCGTCTGTTCACGTTTGATGAAACTCATGATTATATTGAGATGTGGTGTCAGTGAATTGGATCAGCTGTAGTAGATCTGTCCAATCAGAAACAGATTTCCAATGAAGGGGCGTGACTGTCATTTAGTATTTGCTCGCTCTCCCTGATGAATCCTCCTCGATCCTCGATCCTCAGAGTAGAAATAAGAACTTTGGGAAATATCCTTAAAGATGGCGGACCAGATTGGTTTGCCAGGAGTGAGGAATGATCAAATAAGAGCTTTGGAACCCACCTTGTGTGTTGGCTCGTGGAGAGTCAACAACTCTGTGATGCAAGACTGAAGTCTGTCTAGGTGTTTTTGGTTCTGATGTGTTTATCATGTTTACTGTGTCATAGTTAAAGGTATTTTCTGTAAAAATAACCACATGAGCCTACCTTGGCCTGGGTCAGAGCCGCCTTCTTCACCTTCAGCTGAGACTGAAGCAGTTTGAAGTTCTTGGACCAGCCTTCTGTCTTGGTGTCGCTGGCCCCCACACCCAGGTCATCATACAGTGACATGCTGCCCGTTTGTGTTTCTGTCAGCCCACACACACACACACACACACACACACACACACANGTTTGTGTTTCTGTCAGCCCACACACACACACACACACACACACACACACACAGGCAATATGAATTTTCTCAGCTGGATAATTTAACATGCAATCTGCAACAGCTATGATCTTAGCAGCCTTGGTGCAAAACTGGTTCACTTCATGCTGTGTAACTGAAGACTTCACTTATTTAACGCAGCAACATCTCCAAATCGCGTAACATGTGTAAAAAAATTCAATAAAAATAGACTATATATTTTTTGTCCATCGAAGTGTAAAACTGTCGTCAGCTCACCAATATATAAAATCAGCACAGATATATACAGATTGGAAAAATAACACTAACGGATAAAGAGAAACTGACTAATTAAAGTTAGCTAGCTAGCTCGGTAGCTTACTTGAGCTAAAAGGCTGTCTCAGTTGAATGTATCTAAATAAACAAAAGCATTGCTTTACTGTTATTAATATATATCGCTTTCAACCTACCCGTGTTAGAAATGTATCACATGAACGAAATAAAAGCGCACACGTGGTGGTAAAAAAAAGCGGTTTAGCAGCACATTTAGCTGCTGCTAGCCCAGGCGGAAGCAGCAGCAGCACAACAACAAAACGAAGCAAACGTCCAGACTGTGCGCTCTGTCGCCACCTGGCGGCAGGAGGACTCAATGTATTCGGTGCTGTACAGCTTACAGTCACATTAAAGAGTCAATAAATTTTCCATCCATCCATCCATTTTCTAAACCCGTTTGTCCTGTTGAGGGTCACGGAGGGCTGGAGCCTATCCCAGAGGTCATAGGGCGAGAGGCGGGGTTCACCCTGGACAGATCACCAGTCTATCACAGGGCTGACAGCTTCCTCCCACCTCCACAGACATGCATGTCAGGTGAATTGGGAGCACTAAATTACTCGTAGGTGTCAATGAGAGCGTGAATGTTTTTGTCAATAAATTAATTTTCTTTTAAAAATAGCATTTAACCTCATCTGACATTTAGTTAACACTACTCTGGCTTCAATAAGAAAAGGTATTGTGGTGTATCAGAAAGAACTGTGTGATAAGTTCTATTTCTGTCCTCTAGGGGACGCTCATATTAAAAAGGAACCACATTTCATGTGTAGGAGCAAAAACAGTGAGAGGATATAAATATAAAGTACAGCAAATCAGAAATGAAAAGCGTAATTAAACAGTCACTTAATCAAAGATGGTAAAAACAGTGGGATGAGGAAGGAAGAGGACGGTGGTATTACAATATTCAAAGATCAGTAGGGAAAATGAGATCAGCAGGTAGAAATCANGACGGTGGTATTACAATATTCAAAGATCAGTAGGGAAAATGAGATCAGCAGGTAGAAATCAAAGAGATGAAACAGACATTTGGAGGTTGAGGTTTGGACACACAGGGTTGAATATTTCACTTTTTAAAATAGGAAATCATAACTCAGGAAGACGTAGTTATTGCTATGTAGATGAAACAATAGAACATGTAATGATAGAATGTCCACAGTATACAGAGGAGAGAAGGGAGCTGATGAACAGTCTAAAAGAGAGAAAGGTAAAATTTAATCTGAGAGATATGTTACAACAAAGCTCAGGGGCTTTATGTTATTCTGTTTTGTTTCATTATTTAAGGAGAACAGGGTTAAGTATTAGAATATGAGATATTTATTGTTGTTTTTTTTATTTTTTGTTAAAGAAATAATTGAATCCAGAGCCACACTCCTCACCAGTTGGTGGCGGTAATGCACCAATTTGTTGTTTGCCAACCGCCATAAAATTTTACGGAAGAAGAAGAAGAAGAAAAAGTGTAGGCCCAGAAGAAGAAAAGAGACGCTTCTGGAAGTTGCTATGGCCATGTTAAAGTTTGTTGGGTTGCCTGTTAAATAAAAATAGCTGTTTCTAAACTGTCGTTCTCTCTTCGAAGACTCTTTCCCATGTGTTTTCAACTGAACACAACAGGTATGGCACAAAACTTCCATTGTGAGGAGGGAAAAAAATTAAAGGACAAGACCACAACCCGCATTCATATTGAGTTACAACCATTTTACAAAACATACTGATAAATATTAGAATTGTTTTTCCTTCCAGGCTGTCAATGGTTTCAGCTAATTCTAGCAGACTATAAAAAAAATCAACGTTAGAGACTTGAAATGCTTGAGATAAGTAGCTAATCACAGCAATATGAAGTCAAGCATTTTTTTTTAAGTAACATTATTTGAAAAGAAAAGTCTCCGCCAGGTAATACAGTCCCAGGGAGAAGACGGTTTTTACTTAGAAATTAAAAATGACCCTCCCTTCTACATTGGATGTACATGTTAGCAATTGAAACATTGAATTTTAAGGTGGGTGTACCACCTGAACAATTTATTTTGAAAGATTATATGATTTGGCAAAATAACAGGAAAACTAAAATATGGGTTGTATATTTTGGATGACGGTTGGCAGTAATTTAATGTGTTAATGGGTAATATTTATTGGGATTAAAAACCGGTAATGTTCTTTAAATTTGTATAATGTTGTCGCTTATTTATTTATTTATTTGTCTCTCTTTTGTTGCGTATTTTATTTAAAAGAATAAAAAGTAATAAATAAATAAAATTTAATTAGAATAAAAAAAGATTTTCTTTTCAGGACTGGAAATATGGCCGCAGCCCGTCGCTCCGTTTGAGTGATAAATATGATGATAAAGAGCGCAGCCGCGGCGAAAGTGAAAGTGGAGCCGGACATGTCAGCAAAGTCCAAATGGATCCGGGTTCTCTCTCCTTCTCAGTCTGCGTAATTCTGCTCTGTGTGCTCGGAGAAACGCGCTGCTCCAACGCAGGTACGTGCACGTAAACACACCTCAGGGAAACATGGCCATACCTGTTCCCAAAAAGCTCCACGTTCCTGCTTACAGCCTACTTTCGTTTGTATCCCGGGCTGTCAACGGCAACGAAATCACAGGAAACGTCGTTTACTAAGTACTTCTGAGTGCCGTTAGACAACAGTACGGTATAGGTGCACTCTCCAAAATAAAAAAAACTGACTTAGCACCTTGGTTGGGAGGAGAAATGCATTGGATAGAAAGTGAACCANCCCAACAACCTGAAGCCTTGATTTAAAATGCAACAAATCCATATTTTTCTTACTAATCTGCACAGAAAACTTAACAGTTACAAAATGAAAAATTACTTATGAAAAGTTTCTTGCATTAATTAAGAATGAACAGCTGCAATATAGGTTTGATAAGTATGCAATCNAATATAGCATCAATTAAAGTATCTCAGGAACAACCTCCTGCCCTCAAATGACCTTCTAGATCACATAAGAACTTCATTGTCCAAGACATGTTTGGAATCACAACAGTTAACCTGAGAACTGAAATAAAAGCAGCTGATTGGTTCTTCAGACTGTAAGTGAAGTCAAACACAAAGACAGCAGCACGGGTTCAAAGACCTTCCAAAACTGTCCATCAAAGCTACAAGATAGAGA
>VXCM01008365.1:0-17396 GCA_014773175.1 Lucifuga dentata
TTTTAAAAGAATGGACTTTTTGCACAAGGGCAATGCGTAAAGACTTAGTATTTACATTTTTTTTTTTATGTTTCGCACTGAAATACTTATGCTGTGTTTCTCAAGACATGCTACTTTGAAATTTTAGTTTCTTTTGTAACTGGTACAGTTCTNGCACTGAAATGCTTATGCTGTGTTTCTCAAGACATGCTACTTTGAAATTTTAGTTTCTTTTGTAACTGGTACAGTTCTTTGCACTTTATTACCATTCAAAGCTGAAGTATTAGATATGTTTGTGCAAGATTTTTGTTCTCCTTCACTACTTGAAGGTTTTTGTACAGGAAATTATTTTTATGTTGACAANTGCAAGATTTTTGTTCTCCTTCACTACTTGAAGGTTTTTGTACAGGAAATTATTTTTATGTTGACAACATTTAATTTGGACATTATCTAATTTGGATTTATTTATTAAAGATGACTGCAAATTGCAGTTTTTCAGTACATACAATTGTTATTTTTTTACATTCAGAACATGTATAAAAAATGTTAAAATAAATCTTAAGTTCAAATGACTTGAAATGCAGCAGAATCTTTGCCATGATTTATATCGCAATATATATCGATATCGATCAATATTAAAAAACAATATCATGATTTTAAAAAAACTCATATCGTCCAGCCCTACTGTAGACTATTACTAAACTGTAAGAAGGGCTACACAGCCCAGAGAGACCAGAGTCACACACATCAGAAACAACTGCAGGCCTTCTGCTCACTCCTACAAATCACCAATGATTTAGACCAGTCATCCTCAAAGTCCGGATCCAGACTGATCCACAACTGTTTCTGGATTCTGAGCAAATTCTACTTTTCATATGTATTATTTGTATTATCTGCTGGACATTGCTGTGACACACTGAGTCAAAATCCTCTGCTTTCTCCGCTGTAAAGTGAAACCGAATGTCCGACTGAGAGTTAACCCCGCAGCTTTTGTTGGGTACAAACTTTTGCATGAAACATCTGAGGTACTCTACCTGCATCTCAATTAAAGGATCTACAATTTAAATTAATTACTGATGGCAAAAAAATCCCTGCCCCTGGGGAAAGACTTTCTGATAGACAAGGAACTATCACGTTGCAGCTGATCTGTTCCAAACCTCACCTGTGGTTCTGAGCTCTAAGGATGATATCAGGAGTATAAGCAGCCAAAATGATTTCCTCTGCAGGGTGTCTGGACTCATTCTTAGGAGCTCTGTCATAGAACCACTGCTCCTTCACAGTGAAAGAAGCAAGCAGAGTGTGACCAAATGGAACGGAGTAAAAGTTTTTACTTCATAAATGTACTCAAGTATGAGTTAAAAGTATCCTGCAATAAAACTACTCAGTACAGTACTCTGGTGCGTCCCACGGGGATGAGACTATGGAGCAAGCCCTGAATATGATGCAGGGATGATCCAGAGTGTAGAGCAGCCAGAAACTGTACTCAAAAGTATTGTTACTTTATGATAATAGTGACTCAAATATAAGTAAGAGTAGTCACCAAAATAATGACCTGAGTGAGAGTAATAAAGTATCTATAAAAAGATTACTTGAGTGGTAAATTTGATCAAGCTTATTCTTTAGAATAATCAACAAGCTATAAAGTGCTGGTCTGAAGAAAAAAATGCAAAGTAGCCATATGTAGCTTCTAATACAATCCAAATCATATCATATAAAGAAACAGTAGACAGTAATAAATCAAATATTTACCACATAAGAAATTATGACAATTCTGGCCTGGCCCCAAGACAGTTAGCTAGGTTAGCTTCATTAATTTACTCAGAATAGAGCAGGAAAACTTGAGTTAGCATTAGTAGCAGCAGCTAGTTAAGACAGTTAGCTAGATTAGCTTAATGTAATGTATTAATATTTGTATTTTCCCAGGCCTTGTGAACATGGCATGAATTGGTGGGAATTTCCTATGGTCTGTAAATGTATCACTAGCTCTTCTATATAAGGAGGCACACCTGCCATGGCTGATGATGCTGTGAATGTGTCTGTGAGCCGTGTGTATGTGTCCAGTGTTTGCTCTGTACATAAAAAGGGTGCTATGCGACAAGTGTCTGATGTTGTGTCAATGTAAAGATGTAACAAAGTTACTCAGAATAGAACAGGAAAACTTGAGTTAGCATTAGCAGCAGCAGCTAGCTAACATTGCAGCTTACCACCATATGTTTCCTCAAGTTCCATGTTGATTCTTAGAAGCTGAAATGTCGCATTTTTAGCAGACAAAGATGCAACACATTGCTGGTTTTGGTAGACTGAAAAGAAAACAGTGTTTGAATGTGTGGCAGGGATGTGCCTCTTCTAAACCTCCTGCTGTTGATTCCACCATGACTGGAAGGCCTTGAGGACATGGAGGATGATATCTGGGCTGTTTTGCTGAGCCTGCTGCCTCCATGACAATAAGCTGTGAAAGATGAATGGATGATCATATCATTCTTATATAATCACATTTGTAATCCCACACACAGAATGTGGGAGTCCAATCAGTGGACTGACTCAGAGTTTCTGTGGTTTATAAACTCCCAACACACACACATGTACCACATGTATGGAATGTTGTAGAATAATGGCAGTCACTCTGTCTCTGGTCTCTGTCATTTACTTCTAATTCCAGTCTAGCTTCATATTTTCCAGATTCCACCAAACCTACCGCTCACCAATCAAACTGACTGTAACATCCAGGCTGTGACCCCCGAACACATAAAGAAGCTGAGGCCTATCATTCTCTGCCTTTGTCTGCATGCAATCAGGATCAGGATCAGCTGTGTCTGAGGTAAAAGCATCAGATGGAGGCTCCGCCGGTCTGGCCTCAGACATTATGTTGGGGGGTCTTTCTTGTGGTCTGGACTCTGTTTCCACAGGCTCCAAGGTTTTCGGTGGTTTGGAGTTGAGCCTGACAGAATTCAACCACAATATTTGTGTTGGGTCAGCATCTGCACGAAAACCATCCAACCCAGAACGTTCAGCGCAGAAACTCTCACCCTGAAGAAAAATGGACACAATTATTGTTTCTAAAGCCTCAAGAAAATGTTTTGAAGAAAACATGTCTTGCAACTTATTGCCTCTGTGAAGGAGTTTATGATTTCACTTCTGTTTAGCAGTATATCCAAAAACTTTTAAGCATTTTAATGCAGGGACCAAGGAACTGATTGGTTTTCTGTGCAGATAATGCCTACATATGAATTTATAAAGCACTATATGAATTAATATGAATTTATATGAATTTTATTTATATGAATTTATAAAGCACTATGTGAAGTCCTAACATTGCCAGACAGAAATTAGGAATTCTCAAAAAAAAAAAAAAAANAAAAAAAAAAAAAAAAAGTCATGGATGGACACAGTCAGGAAATCATGGCTGTTGTGGATTTTGATCCAGTTCCAGATGCAGATGAAACCTTTCCAGATATTTTGTATTTGGAAATAAGTTTAGAGGATTGTGCAGCATTTGTAGCTTTAAGTGACTTCTACTGTAACCTCTTTTTCACCTCCTCCTCCTCCTCCTCCTCTTTTCCTCCACCTCCTTCTCTTCCCTTTTGGTTCCAAATCCAATATTACTGTGGCTATAAAGATCTTGGGCCATTAAATTCCAGCATCAGATCCAGGCCAGTTCCTCCTCAGATGAATGAGATGTTGAAACAAACACAGCAGCCTCAGACCACCAGCGGGTTCCTGCCCCCCTCCCCCACACACTCTGGTAAAACCCTAAAAGAGAAGACAAGAGTGTGATGGGAGATTTTCCATGGCGTCCTTGGACCTCAACAGCCATGTCTCCCAAGAGCCAATTGCTGAGTCTTTCTTTCCCTCGAGTTTGGAAAAACAGAAATATGAGCTGTGTTACTTTCATATGAAGGACGGCCAGCAGCAGTTAGGAGAGGTGGGGGTGATCTTACATAAAGAGCTGGAAAGATTAATGTCAGAAAATGAGACAGATGAGAAAAAAGAGGCTGTGTGCGTGTGTGCGTGCATGCGTGTGTGTGTGAGAGAGAGAGAGAGAATCTCGAATATCATAAAAATCCCAACAAAACACTATCTGAACACAGAACTAGTAAATAATTAGATTGAAATCTACTCAATTTCATATGAGCAATAAAATTCCAGTTAAAGTTGCTTGAAACTCAGTAATCTTTCTTTTCCATTTCATTTTCATTTCAGAGTTAAAATAATGACAAATTTTGTCCTGTGAAAAATCTGAAAATTTTTGCATTGGCAGATTTTTAAAATCAGATTTCAGGATTCAATAATAGCCAAAATGACTCCATAACAAACGAAGCTGTTGTTTACAAAAGTTGACAGAAAAGATTTGCTTGCAAATATTGTGTTACTGACCCTCTTTTTCCCAAAATTCCTGAAATAGGTTGACTGTATTGGAAACAAGTCACTGCACTGAGTTTTCTGGGAGTGAAGCTGTTTGGGATTTGAACCTGCGTCCTTCTCTTGTCTCGCCTCTGTGAGAACAGAGACGCCTTTGTGTAGTTTTGTGGAATCTGGAGCAGTTCAACTCAGCCATCATCATTCATGTGTCCTCTCTGATTGTTTCTGCTCACTGAAGCTCATCATTTGCTCTCCAAGCATACCATCTCTGCCTCCTCTTCCTCTTTAGGATCCACTAGTCGCTTCATGTGGACTTGGGGCCATGGTGCTGATCGGGACCGGTCTCCTGGTGCTGGTAGCCCTGTGGATCAGTGTTGGAGTGAAGGTGGAGGCTCAGGGTGTTCAGATGAAGCCAGCCCGAGCTCCTCTTATTCCTCATCGGCCTTTTGTTGTCATCTGGAATGCCCCCACTGAGTCCTGCCGCCTACGCTTTAACGTGGACCTGGACCTCAGAGTTTTTGACATTGTGGCAAACCTCAATGAGACCCTGAGTGGCCAGAACGTCACAATTTTCTACCACAGCCACCTTGGATACTACCCATACTATTCCAACTCTGGGGTCCCCATCAATGGAGGGCTGCCCCAGAACCAGAGCATCTCCAAGCATCTGAGTAAAGCCCGGGTTGACATCGACAAACTGATCTCGCATAAGGATTTCCGAGGCCTGGGTGTTATTGACTGGGAGAACTGGAGGCCCCAGTGGGTCCGAAACTGGGGCTCTAAGGACATCTACCGAAGCAAATCCAAGGAACAGATCCGAAAACTTCACCCAAACTGGCCTGAGAGCAAAGTGGAAAAAGAAGCCAAGGAGACATTTGAAAGAGCTGGACAGGCCTTCATGAACTTGACCCTGGCCCTGGCTGAAAGTCGGAGGCCAGACGGACTTTGGGGGTTTTATCTTTTCCCAGACTGCTACAACTACGGGTACAAGCAGCAGCTGCAGCGCTACACTGGTGAGTGCCCCAATGTGGAACATGTTCGCAATGATCACCTGATGTGGCTGTGGAGGGCAAGCACGGTGCTCTACCCGTCCATCTATTTGGATTACGAGCTCAAGTCTTCACCAAACACCGTCAAGTTTGTCCACTACAGAGTTAAAGAAGCCATGAGGATTGCATCCATCGCCCGGACAGACTCCATCTTACCTGTGTTTGTCTACTCCAGACCTTTCTATGCCTACACATTTGTGGTTCTCTCAGAGGTCAGTTTTAACTGCTGGTCCTGTCAGCTGAAGCTGGACTGTCAGTGGTTTAACCCTGCTAATGTAATGTTAGCTTAGCTCTGTTAGCTTATCTTGCTGCATGGCTAACAGGCTACTTTGCCTGTTAGCCAATCATCACAAACTAATTACCTACAAAAAGAATAATTATACTTTAACCTCCACAGTGTTATGCTGTTAGACACTTTAATAAACTGGTGTGATGTCAGACTTTCAGCTAAACAGAGCAGACTCAGAGAATGGGCTGCAATTACGCTAAATCTGACTATCACAGTAACAGCCACGTAACAGAGAAAAAGAAAAGTGTACGTATGGATTCCGCTTTATTTGTGGGTATCTGTGTGACGTTTTATCATGATTGTGTAAGGAACATTTTCTGAAGGCTTCCATC
The DNA here is from genome assembly GCA_014773175.1 of Lucifuga dentata. Classification (NCBI taxonomy): domain Eukaryota; kingdom Metazoa; phylum Chordata; class Actinopteri; order Ophidiiformes; family Bythitidae; genus Lucifuga; species Lucifuga dentata. Next base: position 6,009 of record VXCM01008365.1, read on the forward strand.
ACCTAAAGGGAATGTTTTTTTTTTTTGTTTTTTGTTTTTTTGGAATATTCACATAAACCATCTCAGAACATCCCTAGATCCAAACACTGTTTGCTGAGAGTATGTTGCTTCCTGGTGTCTCTTTCAGAGCAACCTGGTTCATACCATCGGGGAGAGTGCTGCCTTGGGAGCATCAGGTGTCGTCCTCTGGGGGTCGTCAGAGTACGCTCACTCACGGGTAACAGCGTGCATATGAGCAATATTATGTCCACATGGACTTTTAAAGTCCAAGCATGTCCTTTAAGACCAACTGTCCCATTTTGTTCTGTTTCTGCTGTAGTTTAAACAGTTTTGACCAAACAGTTCCATGACTTAAACTTTGTACCATTAGCTATTTGTGTTTGCATTTCCACTGCTTTTCAGAAAAAAAAAGTTTGCAAATATTTGTTAAGGAGTTAATACACATTTTCCCAAAATTCAGCCTGATGCATCTGTAACTTTCAAACTTTAGGTACACCACTAGAATTTGTGGCTTTGAGCAAGGAAAGAGCTTCAGAAACCATACAACTTAATAATACACAGAATGACTTAATACATTTTAGTTGTCAGTCAGAGCATCCTAGAACAAAAATGCAAAATCATAAAATCAGACATGGTCAGAATGCAGTCCATAATTAGGCAAAGATTTTTCAACAGATTTACATTTTATGCATTGGCTTGTCAAATATCAAAATGTGATTGTGAATTTCATTGCTGTTGCTGCTCTGCCGCCACAGCTGATTGGTGGAAACAAACTTCTTTCTGAACAAAAAATAAGACACAGAGCAAAAAAGCATTGATGTACCACAAAATCTGAACAGATGCAAAAGTGAAATGTTTTTCATTTGCTGTTTTTCACTTCATTTCCACAAGTCATATTCACAGCCTTAAATCATGTTGAATCCAGCACGTCATTACAAATGTGAGGAAGAACATGTAAGTTTGTGCTGTCGTTCTGGTTTGATGTGTTCAGTCCGTGAGAACATCATAGAAACTATCCATCATAACACATCAGTGTTGATATTTATGCTATAAATATGTTCTGATTTATATTTGCTCAACAGAAGAAAATATTTTCCTCTGCAGTGAGATAAACCAGTGGGATTCATAAAACACAGAGCCAGACTTATTGTGTCAGCAAGGTTAAATATCATCACACAACCATGTTCCCTCATCGCGGCGCTTATTTAAAGGACCATACCACCCATTTTGCATGTTTGAGCGTAATATATTCAATTTTCATACATGTTAATATATGAAATGACAATCATTTTCCAAAGAATAAATATTTTCAGCTTTATTATCATATTTCAGTTTTCCTGACATTTTACAAAATCTCTTAATCTTTCAAAATCAAGTACTCAAGCGATACGCCCACCTTAAAAAATTCATGTTTCTCCTGCTAATAGTTACACAGCCTTATGAAGTCACAGTCCTTTAAATTTTTCCATAAATGCAGGTTTTCTTTTGGGACTATATTCCCTGGTGGAGGCATACATTCACTCCATGCTTTTTATTGCGCTTAAACGTTAAAATTACGTAACTTCTAAAAATCCTGAATACACGTCTATCCCAAGAATGTTTCAAGTATCAACAAGTTGATTTTAATAGCAGAATGAACTGAAACCAATGGAGGTCTGGAAGATAGGAAAAACATTTTTAATTCACCGTTCCAGTAGTATGCTTTGGGAAATGATTGTCAGTAACGTTATGTGTATGAAAACTGAATATATTAGGCTCAAACATGCAAAATGGCCGGTATGGTCCTTTAATGCGACGCTGTATAATTACCTGGATTTTTTACAAATCCCGTCCAATATCTTAAAATGATACCAAATAATTCTCCATCACTGTCTGTTTGAAAAAAAAAAAACAAACCAGAAAACAGCTTGAGTNATACCAAATAATTCTCCATCACTGTCTGTTTGAAAAAAAAAAAACAAACCAGAAAACAGCTTGAGTTTATTGGAAATAACAATATTGTCTAGTCATAGGGATGTTAATGGTAAATGACTAATCACCGTTAAGAATTTAATCCTTAATGGCGCTGAGAGGTGACTGCTACGATCCCGCACCATTCTGACGTTTGTAATGGAGGCAGGACTCGTTTATACAGGGAGCTTCCTTCCACACATGAAGAAACACAAAGAAAGCTCATAGAGATGACGTGAAACCAACGGCTGCCTGGAATGAAGGATATCAATAAAAAACTTTCACTACCCATCCTGTAGCTAAAGGGCTAAAACATGCAAAACTACATGTATGACCCTTTAAAATTTCCATGATTAATGTTTTGACTATGTAAATTAAGCTAAATTAGCTAAATTAAGCTAAATGAAGTTACATAACTAAAGAGTTTGTCATTAACACAGTAATTAGAAATGTCTGCCTGTTTTCCAGACTGCAGGTTTAGTTGTTGTTGACAGTTAGTCCACATTAACACATGTCAGTATTTGGTTTGCTTTACGATTTGTTTAGGTATTGTAGCTTTAAGTGAACCTTTCTGACAGTATATTTTGTTTCATGCCTCCTCCAGAAAAACTGTGTGACAGTGAAAAAATACATCGACGGTCCACTGGGTCATTACGTCATCAACGTCACCTCCGCCGCCAAGCTGTGCAGCAAAGCACTGTGCAAGAAGAATGGCAGGTGTGTCCGAAAGAGCTTTGACTCAGGTGCTTACCTGCACCTCAACCCGCGCTTCTTCCACATCCACAGAAACCCGGCCCCCAGGGGCCCCCATTTCCACGTCAACGGTCACCTCAACAACCATGACATCTTGGACATGAAGCACAAGTTCACCTGCCAATGCTATCAGGGTTGGACTGGGGTTTACTGTGAGATGCCACAAGCTCCGCCCCCTGTCCCACCCCGTCCTGCCCCGCCTCAGCCGCCTGTGGTCGCCCTGCCCCTAGAGAACGGCCTGCTGGGAGACGTCCTGCTGCTGCTGTCGCTGCATTTCTCCTGCCTGTGTGTCATCATGTTTCTGGGACTCTGTCTGATCATCAAGTGTCTGATACCGTAGAAACCAACATACACACTGTGCTGCACAAACATCTGTTTCATTGATAAAAGGTCAAAGGTCACATGCTATGAACAGAGTAAAAGTGACGTCAATTGCGACTCCCAGAATGTACCGCTGGAACAACAATCAATCACAGTGTTGGTCTGAAGCTGCAGTAGAACTCAGTAAATACATTCATGTATGATTTATATGTCATGTAGAGCCACAGCCACAGGAAACATGTGATTTTGTACAAAGCGTAAACATTTCTGATGACGATAACATAATCCCGTAGTATGGCTCAGTTAGAACCCTGAACGCCGAGTTTATCTTCTACAAAGCTTCATGTGCAGCAAACTCAGATGCTTTTCTTTTCTTCTTCTAAAACTTTAAGAAAACCAGGGGTGAAAAACAAAGACTACAAAGAATGTGATTTTTACAGATTTCATTGTGATAAAATCAATACGAAGCCCATTAAACAAAAAAAAAAAATCATTACATTTAAAAAGNTTGTGATAAAATCAATACGAAGCCCATTAAACAAAAAAAAAAAATCATTACATTTAAAAAGAATTCCCTTAAAAACAATTGGTTCCTAGTGAGTTTATAAAGTTTTTTCAGTCACAGCACGCTGGCCTGACATGTCACATGACCACAGCTCAGCAGTATCCCTGTGGGTGTCTCCCAGGGGGAAGTGAGGTAGTCTTAATGTGAAAAGACTGTTTGGGTGCTGAGTGGGCGGGGCTGCTGGGAAGATTCAAGTAAGTGGAGTGAGTCAGGCTTGCTGATGGAAGCTTTAAAACGAGGTAAGCTGCAGTATTCATTTAGTTCCACCAAGTGTAAATGAGTTCAGAAGAAGACGACTTTGCATAGCAGCAACAGACCTCAGAGTTTCAGCACAGAGCAGTTTGGTGCTCAGTTAATCCTGTGTATGTTTGACCAGATACAAGTCTGTATTAGAGGATGCAATAGTGCAATAACGTTTTAGCATTTTGCACAATGCTGTATAAAATAGGTAAAGCTCCAGTCGTTAAAGGCAGCCAGACGCATGAGGATTCATCCCAGGGGAGCTGGAAAAGCCTGGAGATCATTTGGTGAGGATTCATGAAATAGCTGAATTCTAATGAATCTTAAACCATGATCGTTTTTCTTGGGGGGTCTTCTGAACTGGGGGGCTAAACTAAGATAAAATAATAAGTATCGTACTTCTCCAATTGTTTGCTATCTTGCTAGCTAGCAAAATAGTGTAGCTCCCATTACGGGAGGAGTTCTGTATCAGCGAACATGAATGATAAATTAGTGTCTTCATATCAAGCTCCTGTGTGATCAGCCTCTGTGGCTTTAACATTCATATTTTCTGTGTTTTCAAACTAAACTGAGTGCTGAGACATGTTTGATCAGTCTCCCTCCCTCCCAGGCTGAAGAGTGTGATGTATGTGTGTGATGTTCAGGCTTCTTATTGGTCAGGATGAGATGAAAATCTGCAGCTCTGGATTTTTGTTTTTCTCCACTGAAAGGTTTTGCAGATGTTTCCATTGCAATCTATGGAATTAACACTTAGAGATGTGTGGATAATATACATGGAAATCCACGCTTAGTATGAAACAGCCGTAAGACCTACACACATACACGCGCACATTTGTGGTGCACTTTCCAGTTTTGGGTTTTTATCTCATATTTTATTTGTTTTGTAATTCACCTGCTCGTCATTTTTCAGAAACACAGAAACTCCGAACATTTTAATCGCTGTAAACATGGCGAATTTCTCCAGTGAAAACAAAGTAAAAAACAAAGTGAGACAGTCTTGGTGGTTTTTAACTCCTCTGACTCACCTAGAGTGGAAAGGGACACTCAGGACAAACTTTCCTTTCACTTTATTGTGTTTGAAATAATGACAAATTATCTCTCCTCCCTTCTCTGCTCTAACATGTTTCGTGTTTCTTATTTTCTCCAAAGCAAACCGAAAATGTGATTTGTGCCCCTTATGAAAATTGACTTGCTTGATTTTGCAACGCAACACGACTCAGAATTCACCCATAGAACCATAAAAATGAAAATACTTCACTAAAACACTCTGTGTGTTAGGTCAAAGTTTCTTGATTATTCAGCAGACTTTCAGTCTGTAGCCACACCAGCCGCTACATGACGTTCAGCAGAAACTCCACCATGGCTTTGGCTGCTATGCAACATTTAGCAAGTTAGCATAAATGTCATCATGTTTTTCAGTGCAGGGCCACTTCTAATTCCCACTCAACAGAGGTGTGTAGTAACGCATTCCATTTACTCCGTTACATTTACTGAAGTAACTTTTTTCACAAAACTGTACTTTACTGAGTAGTTTTATTGCAGGATACTTTTAACTCATTTGGTCGTACTCTTTGCGTTACTATTTTATTTGTATTATCTGTGAGACATCGTTCCGACGTAGCAAGTCAGAATTCTTTTTCTCCACTGTCAGCAGCAGAATGTCTGACTGCTGCTTTGGTTCGGTCCAATCACCTTCAGCGTCCTGTCATCTCTATGACAACGATGAGTTGACACGGTGTTGGGCTTGGGGAGATTTGATAGGTGGACTGGCCGGTGGCCTTTGTACTGCACAATATAATAATTAAAATGAACTTAAATGAAGCAAACACATTTTTTTTATTTCATAATTTTCTTGGTGCTTAGATGAAAAATGGATTCTAAAAAGAGAAAGGGTGGTGCAGAAAAACATGACAATTAGGAGTTATTTTATTCATCCCTTCATCTGGCCATACTAACACCCCCCACTGGACACGGACAGTACGATTCAGTTACAAGAATCAGTTCAGTCCCATCTTCCTATCGAATCACCGATTCATCTGCGTGGGGNGGGGGGGGGGGGGGGGGGGTTACACTACAGAGCGCAAACAATTGCAGTCTCATTGTGTAAATATGTGTAAATAAATGTATAGAGTTTCTGTTGTACATTTATGTAACTTGTTCCTTTTAAAAATTATTCTTATTCTTGTGTTGTTAAGTGTGTTTGTGTAACAATGTGTCTGCATGTGGTGTTTTCATTTATAAAGAATGTCCAGATACACTGATCATAAATATATATGTTGGCTTTCCAGTGAATCAGCGTTCCTTGTAGACACACACACACACACACACACACACACACACACAGCACCAACAGCTAGGCTATTAGCTCAGCGATTAGCATGTTTAGTAACCTAAACATTTTACACAATGGTGCTTGAATACGCTTGTAACAATTCCAGTCACAGACGTGTAATCATCATAATAGGTTGTGGGGTCACTTCCTTTTAGTTTCAATATGCTGAGAGACAAACTGACAGAATGTCATCCTAAAGTGAGAAACTAGCATAATCCCTTCCGGCAAGCTCCGTCTTTCATTCTTACCCCACTTAAACAATGGTGAATTGGCAATTTCTCTCAGCTCTTTCAGTCAAGCGTCTTCCACGAGTCCCAAGGATCATTCGGTTCATTCGGCTCATATGACTCTCACGGTTCTTACAGCTCATCGGTTCATCAGCTCATTGGTTCTCAGCTCATCAGTTCATCGGTTCATCGATTCATAGGTTCTCGCTCTGCCCTTGCTCTGCCAGTTAAGCAGTATTTGTGCCACACAGATTCCTGAGCCAAACAGATATTAGTTTTGTGGTTGGAGTTAGAATGTGTTGATTAATCTCAAAGATGGGATGTTGTGAAAGAAAAAGTATATAAATATATTGAATCTCATTCAGTTATATCACGGACCAGAATGAACCAGAAGTATGTGGTTCAGTTATGGCTGTGAACTGGTTCACCGAATCATGGACTAAGAATCGGTTCTTTTGATTCAATGAGTCATGAACAGGCCATCTCTACCCCCCACCAACTCTACCAAAACCAGCAGCTACATAATGTTGCATCTTTGTCTGCTAAAAATGTGACATTTCAGCTTCTAAGAATCAACATGGAACTTGAAAAAATGTGGCGGTAAGCTGCAACGTTAGCTACTTAGCTAGCTGCTGCTAATGCTAAATCAAGTTTTCCTGTTCTATTCTGAGTAAATTCATGAAGCTACTCTAGCTAACTGTCTTAACTAGCTGCTGCTGCTAATGCTAACTCAAGTTTTCCTGTTCTATTCTGAGTAAATTCATGAAGCTAACCTAGCTAACTGTCTTGGGGCCAGGCCAGAATTGTCATGATTTGTTATGTGGTAAATATCTGATTTATTACTGTCTACTGTTTCTTTATATGATATGATTTGGATTGTATTAGAAGCTACATATGGCTACTTTGCATTTTTTTTTCCCTCAGACGAGCCTTTATAGCTTGTTTATTCTAAAGAATAAGCTTGATCAAAGTTACTCACTACTCTAGCAAACTTTTTATAGATACTTTTTACTCTCACTCAAGTCATTATTTTGGTGACTACTCTTATAGAGTTATTGAGTTACTATTATCATAAAGTAACAATACTTTTACTTGAGTACAGTTTCTGGCTACTCTCCACACNTTGAGTTACTATTATCATAAAGTAACAATACTTTTACTTGAGTACAGTTTCTGGCTACTCTCCACACCTCTGCCAGTTACTTCCTGGCTGCAGTTGCTGATGGACAGGACTTGCCTTTGACCTCTGACCTCCTTTCTGCTGGTTGATGATGATCCAGGAGCTGAAGCTTGTTGTTACATGTCTGGCCGCTGTCAGAGATGAGGTCAGACGCTGGCGGAGGCGTTGGCTGAACTCAAACACACACTGTCAGTCCTGACAAGACCCTCACTCAACACTTTATTCATGTGATGAAAGTTTTAAACTTTTTCTGATGTTAGACTTTGGGGTTTATCTAGGGGATTTTAACGCGTGACAGCTGAGAAAGCAAACAGCCGTATTTACATCCTGACTTTTTCTTCCTTTTTTCTAAACACAAAGAGAAAATTATGTCAATATCACAGCCTGAAATTACCATCTCATTTTACAGGTGACTTTTGCACCACATTTAAAGAGTTAATTTTCTGAACCATGTATATCAACTTTACAAAATGAATACCTGAGCTTCATCATTCAATACCTCCAAAATATACAGAAAGCAAACAGCTGTAATTTTCAAACCGAGGCTTGAGTTTCCTGCTGAAGTTGCTTTCCTGTTGTGAACTCTGATGTTGCTGCAGGAAAAATGTGAAGATATTTGGCTCAGTGCAGAGATGCTGGAACAAATTTAATGTATTTATGTCTCAAATTACACCTAAAGGCTACAAAGATCAAATCTGTGATCTTGTAGTTACAGGACAGAGAAGCAGAAGAACTAAACATGGTTCTGCTTGTCGTAGGTCATTAAAATAAGTAAATATGAAATAAATCGCATCTATATAAAGGTATCTGGATCAGAGCTTGGAGAGTAGAACCACTGCTCCCTCAGGTTGAAAGGAGCAGCTGATCAGGATGCATCGATGCCTCCATGCAGAATTCCAGGCACAGACCCAAAAAACCCTGCAGGGATGACATCTGGCCTGGGAATGCTGAGGATCGCCCAGGAAGAGCTGGAGGAAACTGCTGCTAAACATTTTCCAAATCATCCACCAGTTTGTAGGTTGATTCTTTCTTCCAGACAGCCCACTTTCATTTCATTTCTATGAAATTCAGCTTAACAACAGAATCCATCTCAGTCAACATTTAGTCAGCTTTATTTTTGTGAGATTTATCATAGTGTGTGTTTGAAAACACTCCTTAATACATGTAAGATGCTCTGAGGGCTGAACAGCATCAGACTAATGAGCTCTGAGCAACAGAAAACTAAAAATGTATTTATTTTACCTGTCAGAAATGCACCTGGAGGGAAACGTAAGAAGCATGCTTTCCGTCTGTGCAGACACCTCAGCAACAACAGCCGTGTCAACTTTCCAACCACAAACACAGAAGGTAGCAGCAGGGATTGTAGGACTGCTGATTAAATCTGGGTGTAGACACTGAGCCCTTTCACCGTAGAATAATAATGAATCCCAGAAAGTCAGGAATGAAGCTGAAAACTCATGGACACCCCATAAAAGTTGGGAACCTTCATGAGAAACAGGGTTAGTTTCAGACTTGTCAAGTTATCTGACTTTTCAGGGCTATTCCCATGTTTTCAAAGTTATTCCAAAGCTTTCAGGGTTGCCCAGGATCATTCCTGATCTCAGCATTCAGCTCTGCTGTTTATCAGCTCTTCATCACCTCTCTGCAGCTTCAGCTGATTACAGCTGGACACAAGGACATAAATATTTGATAGACATATACACAAAGTCTTAACCAGGTCAAACTACTGTTGACTGAAGATCCAGCAGGTTTTAGATGTGTCAGACCTCAGACAGAAAATCAGCCTGCAGAGATGTGAGGAAGAGGAGGAGGAGGAGGTTCAGCAGCATTTACTGATAGATGAGAGCTTGATGTCACTGAAGCCTCTTGTCCAATCACGTGAAGACTCATCGTGCCCTGAAAATTAGCTGAGCAGACGCACTAGCAGTCTAACGCCCAAATGCCAAACGGCTCAAAGATCAGAAAAGTTGAGCAGGAAAAGAGTTGAAGGATGAGTGGACGTATAAATGTGCTTCATTCTTCCAGCAGCAACGAGAGTCTGATCTGTTCAGTCTGTGGCATCAGAAAACATAGCAACGCTAAATAGCACTTTTATTTTTATCGTCTTTGTTTCTGTTTACCTCAGTTTCACCAAAGGTTTGCAGGTTAACTTTTTATGAGAATGTACTGAATGGAATGTCCATTCTGTTGACTCTGTTTAGAAGACAGATAAAGACATTTTTGTTTAGACCGGCTTTTAGGTTGTCACTTTCATTTATGCTTTTATTTGTTCTTAGTGGATGTCTTTTATTTATTGTTTTCCCAGTTTCTTGATGCTATGTATGTTTTTTATTGTTTTATATTACTGCATGTGAAGCACCTTGTGACCAGTTGTCTGTGAAGGGTGCTATACAAATAAAAATATTATTATTACAGGATTAAAAAAGTTCTTTAGAGAACTGAGAACTTTAGTTTTAAAATTAATTTTTAGGGTAACAAGTTCATATTTTGAAAATGTAACTAAGAAAAGGACTTTATTGAAAACATTTCATAAAACGTTGAAGTTGACACTTTATATTTTTTTCATGAAGCTTCTGAATCATAGATGTGTGTAATATCTGGTGACCCACAGGGGAGACGGCCCAGTAACTGGACCAGCTGAGTTTTAGTTGAATACTCTGCTCTATAATGAGGCACAAAGTGAAAGAAATCTCATGTTAAGAAAACGGGCTTAAAGAAGACGAATTCATCTCAGTAAAAACACCAACATGGCTGCAGTCCCAGCAGCTCGGCATCAGTCTGATCCGGATTCTGCTCAGATCCTGATCCTACATAAACACAAAGACTCTCTGCAGCTCCACAGGCCAAAAAATGCTCATCTAGGAGGCTGGGTGAAGATGGAATCCGGAATGACAACATGGCTGAAACCTGGCAAGAAGACGGACGCTTGTAAAATTCAGCGCTGGTTTTTATTCGCATGTTTGTAAGAAATCATTAGCTTTGACATTGTTGTGTTGTTGCCATGTCTGCAACATTAGACGTTCAGTTCCTGAATGTGTCTTTTTCAGCCAAGAGTAAAGAGGTCAAAGGTCACAGCAACAGCACCTTGGCAAGAGATGGAAGAAAATAATCTCATAATTCTGTGATCAGGATATAACAAGATGCAAAAAGACAAGAAAGAGCAGGAGTTTAAAACAGGAAGTCATCAGTTTCAGCAAAAACACTGATAAATGCAGCAGGTGTGTCAGAATCATCATACAACAGCAGGAAGAACATGTAAACACATACAGCAGCAGCAAGAACACGGAAACCCAATACNCATCATACAACAGCAGGAAGAACATGTAAACACATACAGCAGCAGCAAGAACACGGAAACCCAATACCAGGAAGAACATGGAAACACATATACAACAGCAGGAAGAACACGGAAACACACATACAACAGCAGAAAGAACATGCAAAAACATACAACTGTAGGAATAACATGGAAACACACAACAGCAGGAAGAACACGGAAACACATAGAACAGCAGGAAGAAGATGAAAACACATACAGCAGCAGGAAGAACACAAACACACACACAGCAGCAGAAAGAACACAGAAACACACATACAACAGCAGAGAGAAAACGGAAACACACATACAACAGTGGGAAGAAGACGGAAACACAACGGCAGGAAGAACACAGAAACGTACAACACTAACAATAACACGGAAACACACAAAACAGCAGGAAAAACACAGAAACACATAAAGCAGCATGAAGAACATGAAAACACACATATAACAGCAGGAAGAACACGGAAACATACAACAGCGGGATGAACACGGAAACAA
>VXCM01008366.1:0-30927 GCA_014773175.1 Lucifuga dentata
AAAAAAAAAAAAAAGTCACATGACAATAGACATGAATTTGACTATGTTTTTATTCTTCAAATATATTTAAGCCGTACAAACAGGTTGCTGGACATACATCACTACTGTTTAGGTAAAATGGTTGGATGTAGAACTTCAGTTTGCAGACATAAATCCCCCAAAGTACAGTGTAATTAGAGAGTAAACCCTTATTTTGTAAGAATTGTTAATTTGCTGAAGGTTTGTGAATAAAAGCCAGTACCCACTCTTTTTTTTAACATATAAACGAGTTTGCTTCTCTTCTGTTTGACCTGATTGCTCTCTAACTCCACCAGAACCAGAGAAATGTGCTGCAATATTGAAGATTTAGCAGGTCGAGATGCAGTCAGCACGGTGAGAGAGCAGCAGATTAGCATCATAATATTCTCCTAATTCCAGTCTCACCCAAAGACTTTCTTCAAAAACATGAACTGGACTGTTTTGTTCATATTTAACAGGGCAGATTTCTCTGATACTAACTTGTAGTACTATAGAATCCTGATAAAAGTACATGTACACAGGAAATTAACTTAAGAATCAAAACTACAGAATGAGGTTTTGTTCTGTATATGAACTGCACATAAAACTTCCATGTATTAGCACAGAAATATGAAAAACTCATTGTTATGGATTTGTGGAGCGGTAGTTGAGGATACGTGTAATCCCAGCATTCAGCAAGATGTCATGGTAACCAAAGATTGTTTCTGTGTTCTAATTAGTGTTTCTGAAAAAAAAAAGCAGCAGTAAGAATTTGGGATATATTTTGGTGAATTTGTGGCACAAAACATTGAATTTTGCTTCAAATTTCCCCTTTGATTCCGCCAATCAGTAATAATATGAAAAGGAATTTTGCACATTAATTATTCACAAAAACATGTTTTGCATCATAACATGATTTTTTTTTAATGAAGGAGGGTGAACTTTTCATACAGGCTGAATTTATGAGGGAGAAAATATACTTAAAAAAAAAATCTTTCCATGATGAAGGTCAGATATTACTTAATGCCCTGTGTTTTGCTGAAAGGCAGACTGCCCACCTGAGACACTTAACTTCCACTCCACACACACACACACACACACACACACAGGAAGGGAAAACTACTGTGACAAATAAAATTTAAAAACCAAATGACAGAAAGAACAGACGTGTTTTCCTTCACGCTGAACAGCTGTCAGCGCTTCATGTAGCTTCAGGGAGCAAACTTTACAAACTTTTCTCTTTTTTTCTGTGCTTCATCTACAAATTTACATTCACAATTATTATTATTATTGATTAATCATAATTACAGGTGAAAACAGCATGATGTATTAAATCTGGTTATCAGCGGTAGATTTCAGAGTGATTTTATGATTTCCTTCCTGTGATAATTAGCATCAGGCTGCTAAGTTAATTTTTCTAGTTAATGTGCCTTAATATATGGAATAATAAAGACTGTGATGCACAGGGCAACTTTTAAGCAACTGTCATATAATTTTAGGGCAACATATCATAAAGAGCGAAAAGCAAAACAAGTCCAGAAATAAAGAAACACCAAAACACAAAAAAGACAACGAGCAAACGTTAAGAGAAAAGCTAAGATGTTAATTTTAGTGTGTTTGCGTGGTTACAGTTAGCATGCTAGCTACCATATAACACCTTAGCATGCTAACGTACTAAATATTATATGCTTGACATTAGAACGTACGTGCCAAATGTAAGCATAAACATTTAGCAAGTTAGCAAGCTAACAGTCTTAGCTTTATATGCTAAACGTTGACATACTAACTGTAATCATTAGCATGCTAACATTAGTATTAAACGTAAAGCACAGCTGAGCTCAAGTATGATATTGATTTAATTTAGCTAAAAATAAAGTTTTTCTTCTCAGGTTAAATGTTTTTACTTTCGCAGTATCACTCTGGGACAAACAAATGTAATGCTAACATTCTAAGACTGTGTAACATTTAGCATGCTAACATGTTAGCATGCATCTTCAGTAATATTTAAACTGTATTCCTGTTAGCGCTGACGTTAGCATATTATCTTCCTGTTTTTGTTTTGGTGTTTGCAGCATTTCTTGATTTGAAGCAGATTATTGTTAATGTTTGTGTTTTAAATGTTTTCTCCTTTTTGTTGGATATGTTTTAGGATTATTTTTTAACAGGATTACAGCTAAATTTTTAAAGGATATTGATTTAAGAGATCTTTGGAAATCTGATTTTAACATATTAACAACTTAAAACTGTTAAGTATCTTTATAACAGCAGATAAAACGTGCAACAAAACAGAAGTATTAGTTGCACATACATCCTTGAATATTAAAATTCCATTAAATTTGTTTAGGCGTTAATCTGTTAATCTCGAGCACATTAGATAGTTGCCCGTTGCTGAATGTGTTGCAGAGTGACTCGTTACTGTTTTTTGTTGGATAATAAATGAAGAAAAGCAGAAAGCAGCAGACTGATAAACAGCAGCTCTGACCTTTAACAAACCGTGAAAGATGCTTTTTAAAAACAGAGATCTTCAGTGAAATTATTATAAGATATGTAAGAAAAAGTTCATTCCAAAAATAAGATATCCAACGTGTATAAGAAACATTAGCATGAAGTTAGTTAATCAAGTTAACAATTTTACTCAGCCTTTTATTTACAGTTAGGAGATGAAGTTCTGTTTTTTATTTATTTATTTATTTATTTATTTAGGATAATGATTATTGTTAGAATGTAAGTGTTTTGGAATGAAAACCTTTATATAAGCACAGAATTATAAATTTAGGTCCAAACATTGACTTTCATCAGATTTGCAGCTGAAAGATATAAACCATCTTTCAAACAAAAAGGGTAACGTTAAAGCTTATTGCACATCCCTGCCAAAAAAAAAAAAAATTAAAAAATCAGGAAGTAAACGGAGAGATTTCTCTGTGAGTATTTCCAGTGCAAACCGCACAACATGCTTCTCATCACCAAAGCGTGAAAATGTTTTCTGAGCAGGTTTTCCCAAATCATTCATAAAATAAAGATTAATTCAGTCTTAAGATAAATTAGGAAAACGAGGATCATCTTTCTCACTTCAAGCTCAAAAACACAAAACTCTGAACACAAAGCTGACGCAGATACCCTTAAAGGACCATTCCACCCATTTTACATGTTTGAGCCTAATATATTCAATTTTCATACATGTAACGTTACTGACAATCATTTCCAAAGCATACTACTGGAACGGTGAATTAAAAATGTTTTTCCTACCTTCCAGACCTCCATTGGTTTCAGTTCATTCTGCTATTAAAATCAACTTGTTGATACTGTAAACGTTCTTGGGATAGGTAATCCATCATCACCAACAAGACGTGTATTCAGGTTTTTTTAGAAGTTATGTAATTTTAGTGTTTAAGCTCAATAAAAAGCGTGGAGTGAATGTATGCCTCCACCGGGGAATATAGTCCCAAAAGAAGACCTGCGTTTATGGAAAAATTTAAAGGACCGTGACTTCATAAGGCTGTGTAACTATTAGCAGGAGAAACATGGATTTTTAAGGTGGGTGTATCACTTGAATATTTGATTTTGAAAGATTAAGAGATTTAGCAAAATATCAGGAAAGCTGAAATACGGTTTTATCCTTTGGGAAATGATTGTCAGTAACGTAACATGTATGAAAACTGAATATATTAGGCTCAGACATGCTAAATGGGTGGTATGGTCCTTTAAGCAAGGCACTTATCCTGGATGTACGTTAAATATATGAAGATTTTAGAGCCATGGAAGCAAAAAATGACATTATTGTATCTGTGCGCTGATAATTTTGTCTCATCTGTGTTGTTTGGTTCCTATTGGTCACCAGAAGAGTTATAAAAGTTATAGATTATTAGTAATGTTTAAAAAAAATAAAGATCATGCATCCAGAATGAACTAATTTGGGTAAATCAAAGTTGATTAGTAAATAATTCCATTTCTCTACTTAATTTTTGGACAGATTGACCATAAATAATCAACCAAACAGACAGTACTGATCTTTACGTTCTTATGATAAAGCACTGTGTGATTTTGGTAACAGCAACATATTAAAATATATTATACATTTGCAATATTTCTTGCATGATAATCATTTTCTTTAAATATTTCATAATTTGCGCTAGATTTGTTGATAATCCAAATCGTATTGGCTTTACTCGCATGGTAAAGTTGCTGCAGCGTTTCTGCTGCAGTCAGTGTGAAACTAAAGTCCATCCTGAGAAAACGCCTTCATGAGCCCAAAAATAATAATAAGTGATCGTTACTTCATACGAGCATAACAGCATAACAACGTCAAGGCTTATTAGAGAAATATATAAAAGAGCAGCGCGAGGAAAGAAAAAAATACAACATAATTTACAAAAAATGTAAACATAGAACTTCATCCATCAAAGCTGAATCTTCAGTTCACAGGACAGGAAGTTTTAAACTGAAAATTCACAGACAAAACCACCAAAATATTTCTGATCTGTGCAGATTTACAAGTTTTTTTTTCTGATTCATCCTGAAAATCAAATCTGTGATTAAATAGTTTTGCCTCTTTTTTTTTCTACGACCAGTTAGGCTACATCCATCAACCTGAAACACCAGGATTCTGTTTTATTTCTATATCTCAGATTTTTCTGGCTCATTCTTCCTCAGTTACCTCCGTCCATTTTTTTTTCTTCTTTTTGGAAAATTTGGGAATAAGAATGAAAGTAACAGATGACCTGAACAGCCTGATTCCTGACAGACTTTCCAGGTTTATCTCTGATTTTTTACACTCGAACACAACACACACATACAGTACATGCACAGACAATAAGACACATATACACTCAACTCAGACACACGGCAGCTGTATGTTCATGTTCCAAAGCTCACGTGTTCCACAGCAACCTCATAAAAAAGTGAGAAGACACAAAAACAATAAATCCTCCTCAGAGAGAACCAGCACGAAAAGATTCTGTCAAAAGTGCAACGAAACATTAAACCTGTACAGTAACTCTAGGTGGAGTGATACGGAGGAGAAGGTGGGGGTGATGAGGCAACATGTGGCTGATGTGAAGCTTTCAGAAACACCTACGTACAGTGTGGAGGGACTACAGGAGCGTCTGAATGACGGACGGATGACACCAAACAGGAAGTTGTTTGTTGGACTGATCACACCTAACAGGAAGTTGTTTCTCGTAACCTCTGTGACCTTTCGGCTCCATCCTTCACCTCCTCCGGGTCGAAACCTTCAACGCGCCAAATCCGTGTGGCTGGCGCTCAGGTCACGACTTTTCCTCAGACGATTATTTCGTTCCTGGAGGATGCAGCGAGAGGAAATCGTTTGGTCAGGAAGCAGAAACAGACTAACAGCTCAAACGGTTTAGTTTCTACTTGATCACCACAGTTTATAGTTTATAAATTTGATTTTAAACAGGTTTTGCAAGACCAAATTTTACAAGAAAAAAACTTAAATATACACATTACAAAATGTGTTGCTCAAATCAAACAAAACAAATAAATGAAAAAAAAAAACAGCAGTTATATTTTCAGTTGTATGAAACCTTTAAAATTTGTGGCAAATTGGCATTATTTTTAATATTCTTCTAAAAACAAAATGATCTTATAATGACAGGTAAATAAAAAACTAACACGATTATTTCTGGTGATTAGTTAACACAGCAATATGTGAGGAGTTAGCATGACAGGCTGAGTTAGAGAAATGGTAAAGCTGATTTGGCGCCTCCTGGTGGTGAGTTGAGGTAATGCTGCATTAAGGGGCCCAGGTCGGGAATCTTGGAAGCCCTCTGGTGGTAACTGATGTTTTAGGGACCCTGTTGAGAGGCCATTCTGTTTCCTTGTGTGTTGCTCTGAGGTACACAGGTAATTTTACAGCTTCAACTTTGACCTTTCCTGCCAGGAAGTGGAATCCTTACTTGGTAGTCATCGCTGGCAGCGTTGTCCGGCACGTTAAGAACGCCCAGAGAGCTGGCTCGCTTCATGCTGCATCCAGAACAGTCACATGCAAGGAGCAGGGGTGAGGGGTCAGAGGTCAGAGGGTGGAGAGTGTTTTTTTTTAGCTTGGTGGAGGTGGAAGTTGTGTTAGTTAATGACATGGTGATATTTTCACACACATTAGTTTCAGTCTGACAATAAAACGATAAATATCATCCAGTTCTGACTGAATCTGGACGGTTCCACCGGCCTAATTATAGACTTTTTCATAATTATCATCAATTATTATCAATTTATTAATCGTCAATTTATTAACAAACACATTTTAAAACAATTTAAAGTGAATCAGTACTCTCCCTTAAGTATGGTTTAAAAGTTAGAATCATTATAAATGTGCCAATAATTTATTCAGTTATGCTATGTCAGTTTAAGAAACTTTAAATGAAAAAGAAATATGAAACAACAAAAAGTTAAATCCAAGAGAAATCAATTTGAAAAATTCTCATTTAAATAGAGAATAAAGAAATTGAATTAACGGAAACACTTAACGAGGATTTCTTTTTAAATCTTCCACTCATATCAATTTACATATTAATTATAATTAAAGCTTGGCTATAGTCTATAATTATTCCTGTGCAACTAATTTACAACATTTTCTCTGCATCTAAACATTATTCACGTTGTTTGAATTTAGCTTTTGTATTTTTACTGACCTATCATACCTGCAATAAGTTTTATTGATCATTTTTACTTAATTGTATGTTCATGCACACACACACACACAATATTCACGAGTTCAGCAAAGCCTCTGCAGAACACGTCCATCTTTACACAAAATGCTCTATAATTTCCCATTTTTTAAGGAGAAATAAGTTATCTGACAGAATTAATGACATTTTTGTGCCGTTTCCTGACAGGTTGATAAAAGTCATATTTTACCTTTGAACATCTTTTAAGTGGAGACAAAAAATATGCAATATGTTTCCAGTCATCTACTTCCAGCAACTTATGAATAAATAATGAAGCTGATTTCATTTTGATATTGATCTGTTATTGCTTCCATTAAATGACCGTCATGTTTTTGGAAAGTTGTTTGATCCACTGTGAAAGAAGTTTTCCAGATTCCATTTTTCAACGTCATTTAAAAACCTGGTAAGATGGAGAAGTTCGCAGCGCTTTAATTTTTAACTGAACTCTCATGATGCTCGTGATGATGATGATGATGATGAAAGTGGCATCATCATCATCATCATCTGAAGGAGCCACAGAGGGAAGCCACAGACAGGAAATGAAAACGAGTGAGCACACAGATGAGGCATGCAAGTACATTCACATAAAAATTTATTCATAAATAAAAAATCCAACAATACGGCTCAGAATTCCAAACCAAACAGCCATGCAGACATTTTCACATAAAATTCCCAAAGCAATATAAAAAAAAGAAAAATCCAAAACTGAGTAAATGAACTATATTTCAAAATGGATTGAAATAAATAGTCCAAACCACACAAAATGTAATAAATAAAGTATTAGTAGTTAAAGCCAAAACAAAATGAATTCCAAAGGATAACAAGCATTAAGGCTTTTTTCCAACAGATATTAGTACTTCCTGTTTCATCATAGATGTTTTTACACTTCGCTCACCAGCGTGTGTGCGTGTGTGTGTGTGAGTGAAGTTTAGTTGCATTAGTTTTTCCCATTGAACCAAAAATGTTCTGTTGCTGCACCACTGATACGTTTTTAAAGGGGACGTTGCATGTTGATGTCATCATGTTGGATGCTGATGTCATCATGTTATTACATGTTGATGTCATCACGTTACAAGCTGATGTCATCACATTACATGCTGATGTCATCATGTTATTACATGCTGACGTCATCATGTTACAGTTAAAGCTCTAATAATTAAAAAAAAAAGGAGCTTTCAGTGTATTTCAGAACCTACGAGGTTCTCTTATAGGATTCTTTGACAACATTCCCAAACTACAAAAAGTCCCCTTGAAGCCAAAATCAGGAAAAACACGTCGGTGAAACAACAGAACTATAAAGTCATTCAATGGGAAAAATGACAAATGTTTACGTGCCGGTAAAAGTTCCCTTCATCATCATTCCACGTGCAAACAGCTTTATTGTTTCACCACCAGCAAAGTCGAGCAAATCCCCCTTTTTTTGTTTTTGGTTAGTATGCCAACCGCAGACATGGAGGAGGGGGGAGAAGGAGGGGGGCTGCTGCTCCAGTGCACAGGTTTAAAATCATGGACGGCTCGGCCGGGTTTCTGGAGGATAGTTACCCGGGGTTTTTGGGCTCGCTGTCCCGTGACGAGCCGCCTTTCAGCTTGCGGACGAGTTTCTCGCTGCTGCGGCGGATCGACGCTCGCAGTTTACTGAAGGAACCGCTCCTCTTCAGAGAGCCGGAGCCGTCCTGATGGGAAGACGCCACACGGTTACACACACACACACGCTTTACTCCCAACACTCTGAGTGGAAATTCATGCCCACACAAAAACACATAAGCTGTATGTTCATCAGCGTTACACGGATCTCGCTGCTGTTAGTCTGCTGTGACCCTGATTTAATGAGGATTTTTTACATGAAAACGTCTACATGTTGCTTTGTTGAGGCTTCTCCTCTCAGCAAAGAAACACATCCTAGTGGAAAACATTCACTCATACATGAGTGTAAAACTGCAGCACATTTTAGGATATAAAAAATTTAAGCACAAAACAAAATAAGTGAGAATTTAACTGTCCTATCTTCATCTGATTCTGACAGCTTTGACTATTATTTAACATTTAATATCACAATTACACAAAAGTATAATTTTGTTAAAAAATGGCCTTTACATGGTAACGTTTCATTTCTACAGATTTGGAACACCTGAGGACAGAATTTCTCGTAATATTTCTCATAATTATAATATAATATATATTATATATTATTAATATATTATTATTATTATTAAATATTATATTAATATATTATATTATTATATAATATAATTATAATTTCTCATAATTCTCATGACGTGTTGCAGCTTTATGTGGAGCAGACACTGACACCATCCAGCTGCAGTTCCTTTAGGTTCCAGCAGAGGTCAGTAAAAACTCTGCTGCTTTGAATGCATTATCAATACATGCATCTGATAACTGAAATACAGGCGATAGATTAAATTAAAACTACGGGTAGCAGTTAAAAACAAAAGACACACTGGTCAAGCAGTGAATAAAAACACAACTTCCTGTTTACAATTGCATGTTTGTGCACAATGCAGCAATGCAGATGCAGCTCATTTGCAAACCAGAGGAATTCCCTCAGTGTTTCTTCATTTGATTTCCAGAACAAGCAGTAATTTATTAATTTACTGTTCTGTATGTGTCCTACATGGACCTTTATCACAGCGTTCTAGACAAACACGTGTGTGCATGTGTAAAAAAAAATAAAAATAAATAAAAATAAAAAATCAGGTTTTCTAGTATACTCATAACATCAAGAATTCATACCTGAATGAGAGAATGACAAAATGATGTTGATGGCATCTGTATTTCTATCAACAATTTGACCAGAATTCATGGCAGTTAAACTATGAACTATAAAACTGGGATTTTTTGGAGAAATTATGTGTGTTAACAAAAGCTTAAATCTGGTTTTCATTCTGCGATCTGTCAAAAAGCACAGATGCATGTTAAAAGTATGATTATACTGGGATTAAGGCAATGGATGGAATTATTCAACCATCATGCAAACACCTTAATTAGATCAAAACCTGCATAAATCAGAGTAAATTTAATGCGTGATGATGTGATGGTACGTGAATTTATTTAGGCGTGTAAATGTTTTAAGTGGCCTCCAGGTGTATTTTCTGACCTGGAGGATCCTGCTCACACCCCGATTATGCAATCATGTAATCCTATTAATTCTGCCCATAATCAGAGTAGAGACAAAGTAATCTGAGTTAGTGAGCGTGGAAACGTCCTGAGCGGCAACGAGGAAAAAGCACAGAATCCGTTTAATCCATCTGTGTGGACGTCTTCCTGAATCACAGACTAAAGTATTAGTAGTAGAGTGTGAGTACTGAGTATTTGTTATTTGTTAAACGTTGCCTCTTAAAGTTCCAAGCCCAGTCGTTACTGACCCCCCGACACACACACACACACACACACACAGAGGAAACACACACAAAGAGGCGACAGGCAGCGATTCAGGTGAGCAAAGAGTTAAAGTTTTATTAGAAGTTAAGAAAGACAGTGTAAGATGCAGAAAGAGGACGAGACGCAGAGACGAGCAGCAAAGAACAGAGACGCCGTTTTACTGTAAACGCAGCAAAAAGCTTCATCCTTTCTTTTCTTCCCTCTAACTCACATCTATGTACACATTTACACACGTCAACGAGCTCCGTGCACGACGCCACTAACGACTTTCACATTTTACCTGCTCCTTTCAGCTACACACAACCTCAAACCTTAAAGGACCATACCACCATTTTGCATGTTTGAGCCTAATACAGTTTTCATACATGTTATGTTACTGACAATCATTTCCCAAAGGATAAAACCGTATTTCAGCTTTCCTGATATTTTGCTAAATCTCTTAATCTTTCAAAATCAAATATTCAAGTGATACACCCACCTTAAAAATCCATGTTTCTCCTGCTAATAGTTACACAGCCTTATGAAGTCACGGTCCTTTAAATTTTTCCATAAACGCAGGTCTTCTTTTGGGACTATATTCCCCGGTGGAGGCATACATTCACTCCACGCTTTTTATTGAGCTTAAACACTAAAATTACATAACTTCTAAAAAAACCTGAATACACGTCTTGTTGGTGATGATGGATTACCTATCCCAAGAACGTTTACAGTATCAACAAGTTGATTTTAATAGCAGAATGAACTGAAACCAATGGAGGTCTGGAAGGTAGGAAAAACATTTTTAATTCACCGTTCCAGTAGTATGCTTTGGGAAATGATTGTCAGTAACGTTACATGTATGAAAATTGAATATATTAGGCTCAAACATGCAAAATGGATGGAATGCTCCTTTAAACCTCAAACTCATTCTGGCCAAGTGGTTGAAAATTTCAATCCACAGTCAACGTTGGCTGGACAGCGGCATTGTGCGTGGAGGTCGTGACCTTTGATGATGCGGCTTCTTCATCGTGTCCCGCAGTTTTAGTTTGACATCATGGCGATAACAGACATGTATGACTAAACCCGCAGAGGAGCAGAAACCTAAAGAGCCACGATCAGCAGCGTGAGCGTTACGATCATGCTGACGAGTTCCGTCCACATATTTACATCCTGTGACGTCACCGCGAGCCAAATGAGGCACGCTGAGTCACGCCAACGACAGGTGATGCAGATGCTGAATTTAACTCCTGTAACAGCTGGTTCATGCTTAACACAGCGTGGACACGCGGTGAACATGTGATAAAATGTGGCTAAACCGGCAGCAGAGGACACGTGAGGGTCGCTTGAGGTCACGCACCGCTAAAATTTTCAAACAATGCCAATGTCGTCTGCGTGATAAAAAGCACCTTCATCAACACCTGGCCAAGTGAAGAGGCGCTGAGGAAGAAGAGGGACAGAAAAACAAGAGCAAACAAACTTGGCAAGCGACTGGCAGAGGAAGTACCGACGCCTCCATGATTCCTGCATGAGGAATTATAAAGATGCAACATCCTGCCAGTTCCTGACAGGAAGTAGCCGTCCTCTGAAGTCTGAGGAACGTTCCGGTCTCATGAAGAGGAAAAATCGTTGTGACTGATATGTGAAGGCGAGAATACGACGGCGTATTAGGGCCATATAAGAAGAAAAACAAAAACAAAAAAACAATGGAGGCATTATTTAGAGTTTTCTAATTTGCAAATTTGCCAAAACTCGCAAATTTTTGAGTTTTTAAACTGGTAAATTGCATGTTTTGTTTTTTTTTTGCGAATACATGAACTTATTACTTTTCCTTCAGATTTAGCAATAAATACTTGTGCTTTTAGCGCAAAATCAAACAGAAAACAAAAGCATACAGAATTTAAAATGACAAATTTGCAAGTTTAAAAACTTGAAATGATGCCTCCTTTGTTTTTGTTTTTTTTTTGTTTTTCCTGTCTTATACGGCCTTAATACGCCGTCGTATGAGAAAGACCAAACCAAAAAAAGGGGATTCTGGTATTGAAGTGTGAGGTCGTCATAGAATCGTGAGAAGCGTTCACGTCTGCATGGCGTCCGTGTTCAGCATGGCCAGGCTCAGGGAGCAGAGAGAAAAGAAAGACGGAGAGGAGGATGGAAAGTGGCGTTTTCTCGACGTGATCACTGTTTACAACATTTTGTGAACGTAAAGCGACAGCCAAGCTAACACCAAAGCTTTGATGCGAGCCGACGTGTTTTATTTACACCTCTGTTCTGACACGTTTAATGCAGGTATGACGGAACTAAACATGGAGTACAGAGTTCAGCTCAGGGAGCGGAGGAAAACCACGTGCAAAGCAGAAACGTAGTTTAATCAAATGACAGAGTTACTCCAACGCCTCCATGTCAAAGTACAGCAGGAGAGAGATGGAAAGGGTCAAAAGAAGGAGAGAAGAAGAAACGAGTGTTAAAGAGCAGAAAGAACACGACGCATTAAATTCTAACAAAAACCTGTCAACTTATCTCTACAGCAGATACATACATACATACATACACCCCAAACATGTTAATAGTCATGTTATGTCTCTGGTTTGGCCCAAAGATTCCCACCAGGTGATGGTGGGATGGAGAGAGAGAGAGAGAGAGAGATGAAGGAAACTGCAAAGCTGAAGGGTTGAGGCGAGACGAGACGTCCGTCATGCAGAAGACAAGTTTTAGAACCAACACAAGGCATCTGGAGTTAAGCCTGTCAGTCAGACAGGAGAGAGAGAGAGAGAGAGAGAGAGAGAGAGAGAGAGAGAGAGAAAGCAGAGATAAAAGTCAGCGAAGATGAAAGGAATGGAGGGAGAAGAAGAGGAACAGAGAAATGATGGTGAGGAGGAGGAGGAAGAAGGAAATGAAAGTTATCCTGCAGACACAGTATTTCTCCAACAGCTTTGATTGGGTAAAAATAATCAACAATCAATCAGCTTCAAGTCATACGTGTTTGTTTTAACAGGCGACGCTTTAGGAACCGTGTCAGAATATTAAACATTCTGATGGATGGCCAAACACTTTAAGTCATATGTGTTGAAAAAGCAGAGGCAGAACGCTCCAACTGCTCAACCTGCTCTCAGAATGTCCACACAGGAAGGTGGGGTGAAAAGCTGTTGCCATAGAGACAGGAGGCGGCGGTGTGGCATGTAAATAATCTATGGAGGTATCTGCACAGCTTGTCAGACCTGCACAATTCTGCTACTTGCACTCTGTGCTATATTTATCGTGTAAAATTGCATTCAGTCTTTTCTTCTTGCTTTATTTTTTTGTTACTTTGCTATCTTACTTATCTGTTATTTATTACATGAACTTTATATGGCAGACCCAAAAGAAAACATAATTTCATGTCAATATGTGTAACTGTGATGAGACAATAAAACTCTGAATCCTGAACAGGAATTCTGTGTTTAAAACGGGAATAACGGCACACAGTTTCACTTTCAATTCCCTCCACAGAGCATGGACACAGTGACAGAAAATATAGAGGGCTGGAGACGGAAATTAAAACCCTCCTCACCATGCCGTGAAGTGGGCGTGTCTGGCAGAGGGGCGGAGTNGAGACGGAAATTAAAACCCTCCTCACCATGCCGTGAAGTGGGCGTGTCTGGCAGAGGGGCGGAGTCAGATATTTTGTTCACTGATTGGATGGTGGAAGGAGGGTTTCTGTTGTAGGAAGCATACAGCGGCCTTAAATATTCTAATCCAGTAAAGAGCATCACCAAAATTAAAGGACCATACCACTCATTTTGCATGTTTGAGCCTAATATATTCAATTTTCATACATGTTAGTTCCAGTAGTATGCTTTGAGAAATGATTGTCAGTAATGTTACATGTATGAAAATTGAATATATTACGCTCAAACATGCAAAATGGATGGTATGGTCCTTTAAACTGAAGGTACTGGTGTTTGATAGCTTCATGTGCTAAAATAATCACTTCATGCTTTTTTATTGGTGAAAAAAAGGAAGAGGATGTAGAGAAACATGAACCTAAATAAATTAAACAACCTAACCAATATTCTGCATGTCTGCTCTAAACTGCTTTCATTTTTTGTTGCGTTGCGTCTGCAAATTTTCAGAAAGTCCAGTCCAGATGGTCTTAAGTTTCATTTCGGAGCTCCAGAACTCAGAAAACAAGACAAAGCAAACAGGATCTGACTGGTTTTGCAGAGAGAAGACAAACAGACGTTATGGCCTCCATCCCGTTCACACCTCCTGCTTGCTGCCTCAGGTGTGACAGCAGAGGTCTAATAAAAGCACCATCAGCCTCGTCAGCGTTAAGGACCAAACGCCCCTAAATTTCAGCTTTGGCTAATAAGCTGGCTCATGTATGAGACACCTGGGCAGGAAAATGACCCATTATTCACAAACTTAATTCCATTGTAAAGGTCAGATTTTCACTGTGCAGCCTCCAGCACCTGAAGGTTATTTCCTTTCCGATGTAAAACCCGTAATTACTCCAATATCTATTTATACAGAGACATAAACTCAGATTTTATCGTACTATTACTGTAACAAAGCATCCTAGGAAGACCAGACAGTGTTGTTTTCTTTTTTTTTTCCTTAAATTACCTGCTAAACTTATTTTATAATCTGATTTTCAAAACATTTTTTCTTTTTTTAGCATAAACTGGGAGAGCAGCTGAGATGTAATTGGTGGGTTTTGACACCAGGTGGTGTTTGTGGGCAGGTGAGCGGGTTGGACAGGTACTGTGTCTGGGTCTAGAACATTGTCAACAGAGTTAAATCAGGTGAAGAAAGGGTTAAATCTGGTTAGATCATCACAAAACACACACAGAACGATGCAGCAGGAAAGACAGAAACAGGAAAGCAGCCAGACATTAAATACTCTGCATGAAACCTCAATATTTGTTATAGTTTGATGATTTCATATGAACACTAACGCACGCTAACGATACTGAGCCACCATTTTCACCATTTTTCAATCAGAGGAGTCTGTTTATTGACCTGTGACCTTTCAGTAGCAGTAATTACAGAATTTATGCAGCAGGCGTATTTAGCACAAGTCGTTTATTTTGCTTTAGTTTTTTCAGTCGATTAGCCTTTTGTGCTTCAGAAACATTAATTATTCAGAGGTTTTCCTTCCAGTCTGGCTGCTAACATGCTGATAAAGCATGAAAAAGGAAATCCATCAAGAAAAACAGTCACTGTCAGGCACAATTACTTTTTTCACGCTTTGTACAGCTTCACTCACACCAAACAAATGGAAATGAGAGTCACGTACGTACAGAGGAAACATCCAGAAAACATGAAGGAGTACAGTACAAAGCCCGTGTGGAGTCAGGTAAACGCTGAAGGTCCAGCTGACCCAGCACTTCTTTGGAGAGAGAGAGAGCTCGAATGGAAGCGATGAGTTTCTGCTACATGCTAAGAGGCTACATTAGCTTTTATCAGCGGACAGTGGTGGAGATTACAGCTGAGTGGTTTTATCATGTTATAAGCTTTCATAACGTTCATATTTCTGCTACAGGAGGTCCGTGGAATATAAATCAAGTAAAAAATTATTGCATCATCCATTTATGGTGATTTAGAGTTGATTTTCCTTCCTTTTATTGTCCTTTTTATTGCTTTTATTGTCTTATTGTATTTGCTGTTTATTTACTTATTCATTTATTAGTGTTTTATTGGTTTTTATTTAATTTTTTCTCTCTACTTTAGTCTTTATCTATTCCCTTGTCTATCATTTGTGACCTGGTTTTAACGGAAGCTTAGCTGAACTTTACCTGAATTCTGTCCTGCTCGTTTTGTCTGTCTGGCTTTCTGCTGTTATACTGTACTGCTTTCTCTGTCAAAGCACTTTGTAAACTCTGTTTTTAAAGGTGCTATATAAATAAAATTATTATTATTTTATTGCTACATTTCTCTGCTCACGTGTCACATGTCAGGTACATGTTGTAAACATGTAAATAGTAAAAAAGCACATGGAATCAGATATTCTCAGATCTGTTTTGGGTCACATTCATATGATATCTGCAAACGTGACGTAATCTAAACACACAGATCAGAGTTTCCTTGACTTCTGACTGGCATTTCACAAACTGCAACACTCTTTGTCCTTTATGCACGTATGACTGACGGAGCTTTACTGCACACGGAGCTGCAGCGAGTGTTTCTTCTTCTCCACCTCAAACCTGTCAAGTCACTGTGGACTTTTAAAGAACAGCCTGTATGGTTATTTCTGTCTCGTTTGTGTCCATTGCTGCATTTTGTTTGTCAGAAACTAAACCCTTCTTTTCTTCACGTAGGTTGTTTCAGGTCTAAACAACACGCATTACATATGGACACTTAAAAAAAAGAAGATAAAATGAGGCTATTATTATTAAAAACAGATATAGGGGGAAAAATGACTGTTGCCTGATATTTCATCCATCACTTTATTTAAATCAATCAAGATTAAAATGACAAGACTAAACCCGGATGGTTTCATTAATTTTTTAAAATAAACGAAGCTGCTTTCCTTCTTTAAAAATGCTAACAGCTGGCTGACGGGATGCGGCGTTCAGACCTCCGTGTGTTTCCTGGAGCCGCAGCCTGACACGCGACAGGCAGGGGACTCACAGGAGGAGATGCTGATTGGTTGTTCAGAGCACTATGGCTACTGTTGCTATGGTAGCAGGCCGGCTCTGAACAGCAGCAGAGGTAGAAATGAGCCGGTGAGTCTACAGCAAACCTACGTCTACGTGTTGAGTTACTGCAGCCGAGCGAGCCTGAAAACATGCAGCCTGTTAGCTGAGTTAGCTTGGTGCAGGTATCATGTATAACAAGAGGTTTTTTAACTGCTGTGAGTGCGTTTGGTAAAGACTCAGCGTTAGTTGAAAGAGGGAAAGAGAGTTTAGAGGAAAAATATTATTTGCTGCTAACAAAGCAAAGGCCTCTTATGTCTGAGATTTAACATACAGCCACGTATGTTCTTCGCTAACGCTGCTTCCACATGGTAAGCGCTAGCCAGGCATTCCGTTATCTTGGATCAAAGTAGGGACGTAACCCTGAGCGACGCACAGCGTTCAAGTTCTACCTTCTGCGGCTGCGTTCAAAATTCTCAAACTTCAATCGTATTCAACTTTGACCCATCTGCTGATGAACCAATAAGAGACGAGTTGTATGTGATGTAAGCAGAAATGACACAACAAAGGTTGTACAGCTGAAGCTACTGACAACCATTTTCCAAAACGTACTACTGGACCAGTAAATAGTAGAATTGTTTTTCCTACCTTTCAAATTTCCA
Source organism: Lucifuga dentata (assembly GCA_014773175.1). NCBI lineage: Eukaryota > Metazoa > Chordata > Actinopteri > Ophidiiformes > Bythitidae > Lucifuga > Lucifuga dentata. Next base: position 17,335 of record VXCM01008366.1, read on the forward strand.
TTGGTTTCAAGTCATGTCAGTATGCGATAAAAATTACCTGGTGGAGACTGGAAATGTGCTTGAGATAAAAAATCAATCGTAAATTTATTTAACCCGTTCAACGTGGAGTAGAAAATGTATGTCTCCGCCAGGGAATATAGTCCCAGGAGAAGATGACTTTTCCTCCTACATTCTGGCATGTGTTAGCAGGCAAAACATCAGATTTTCTGCTGGGGGTGTCACCTACACATTTAATTTGGAAAAATTTGGGGATTTGGTAAAATAACAGGAAATCTAAAATATGATTTCATGTTTTGGAAAATGGTTGTCAGTAGCGTAATGCCTATGTGGGTTGTATTCAAACATACAAAATCAAGGGTTTGGCCCTTTAAAATCGTACCATGATCTGGGCAGAAAGGTGATTACGTGGTGTAATGTTGGTTACCATGGCTACCAGGTTTGTAAACCGGCATGTAAGCTACGGATGTGACTGTGAAAAGAAGTGAGATCGCTGTTTGCGGCGTAAATACGGCTTAACGTGTGAAAGCAGCCTAACGCTCACAATAAGTTCACGAGAAGCACTAAACAGCGTGAGAGGCAGAGCGATCAGCTAAAAATCACGATGTTCGCTTTCTACGTGGCTTCTGCCTACAAAGCTGCAGTGTTATGTGGAAATGCGTCTCTGGCTGGAGGGTTCTCAGAAGCGTGGTGAGGGCTGTGTACTGTACTTACCCCGTTCCACTCCACGCTCATACTCACTTCCTCGCCGCCGTCCGGCCCGCTCTCGTATTTCACCGTGTCGGAGGTNCTCCACGCTCATACTCACTTCCTCGCCGCCGTCCGGCCCGCTCTCGTATTTCACCGTGTCGGAGGTCAAACTTTCGCGGCTTCGCTGTTTCTCGCGGGCCTCCGGTTCGCTCAGGACCTCCACCACCCGCTGCTTATGCACCGTGTCCAGACCCTGACACACACACACACACACACACACACATACAGCNCCCGCTGCTTATGCACCGTGTCCAGACCCTGACACACACACACACACACACACACACATACAGCATTATAGCATTAAGTACCAACTCAACCTACACTAACAATAATCTTTACTTTTATAGCACAATTCATAAGTGCTTCACGTAAAAATAAAAAAGATATACAAAAATAAAGAAAAAAGATAAAATAAAAGAATAAATGCTAGCAAATGCTAACACTCTGCTGTTGGTCAACATGCTACGCTGACGCCGGACAGACACACAGCTCATCAATTAACACAGTTACACAGCCTTATGAAGTCACGGTCCTTTAAATTTTTCATAAATGCAGGTCTTCTTTTGGGACTATATTCCCCGGTGGAGGCATACATTCACTCCACGCTTTTTATTGAGCTTAAACACTAAAATTACATAACTTCTAAAAAAACCTGAATACACGTCTTGTTGGTGATGATGGATTACCTATCCCAAGAACGTTTACAGTATCAACAAGTTGATTTTAATAGCAGAATGAACTGAAACCAATGGAGGTCTGGAAGGTAGGAAAAACATTTTTAATTCACTGTTCCAGTAGTATGCTTTGGAAATGATTGTCAGTAACGTTACATGTATGAAAACTGAATATATTAGGCTCAAACATGCAAAATGGATGGTATGGTCCTTTAAATTATTCACAAAGGTAATAATAGAGGTGCATCCTCTCCTACAATCTCTGCGTTTAATTATGGTGAATTGTAAACCTCCGCCGGGAATCTTCCGGTGTTCCCAGCAGCACCGCCCAAGAACCACACCTGCTTTCTGGAACGCATGGCAGCTTCCTCCAGAGTGTCTGCTGCTTCAAACTTCCCCTGCCGCCTGTAGAGGGCGCCGAGGTTCTTCAGGGTGGTGGTCACTGTGGGGCTGCAGGAGCAAAGAGAAAGAGCAACGTTTCATACAGAGCTGAGGCATTTTCACTTTTTAAAACAAACAACAGGAAGTATAAATACATCTGAAATACAAACAGATAATCACAGACATTTAATTCTGGAATAAAATCATAAACACAGAGGCCTAATTGAATTAGCTGATTTTAGTTTAGAGATAGTAGTTAAACAGAGGGAGATGACTTATTCCTCCTCTTATGTTTAGCCCATTTTTTTTGTATTGCTTTGTGAAAAATGCTTCATGGTTAAATCTGATAAAATACAGGAGCGACACTTCTGTCTGAAACCATGACGCCATCTTTGGACACAAACTGCTTTTGCCTCTATAATTCATATAAATTCATGTAAGAAAACTGATTTTATATACAGATGACATCCAGTTCATTGGACAGAACGTGCAGATGTTGACTCTCGTGCTGGTGGCTCGTTTCCATCCTCATTTAGAAGCCCAACCTCAGAGAGCGTCAGAGAAACTGACCTGTCGACTTTACAGGCTTTGTACCAGCCTCCATATTCTCCAAACGGCGAGCCGTCCTTCTGCTTCCCCTACAAGAGAAAACTCGTGTTTGTGAAATAAGCTTTAAAGAATTAACAGTCCGCATGTAAATGAAGTGTGAATAAGAACCACGGATCTGTGAACTAAAATGTGAAATGACTCGCACTCCAAGATGGAAATTATACCATTTCAGAACTGGAGCCTTTTTTAATAGCATCAAAGAATAGATGAAAGGGTGTTTCGTGGAGGGATTATCGACAGGTCACGATTCTTTCCACTGCACAACAATAAACCTTTTAAACCATGACAGAGGAGAAAAAAAAAAAAAACTCTTCTTCCTAGATGGGAAAGTTGAGTGCTTGTATCATCAGGATGGTTTAATTCAACTCTTTGTAAAGTCGGCCTTCCTACTCCATCTTGAATAAAACTGTAAATGTGGTTCAACGCTGCTTAACTCATCAAAGATTATGTCATTATGTTATCTCTAAGTATCCTCGTCTCTGCTTTGTCTTCGTGGCAGCATTACAGATGACTAGACGTAATATTTATGTTGTATGTTATCCATGGCTGCATATGATGGGGATCTTTATGAAGAAGTAGAATGATGACGTTTTGGGAGTAATGTTAAAAATAAAACATAAAATTATAAATAGAAAGACTTGTAAGACATAAAAACGTATTTTGGAAAGAAAAATCGGATTTCACTCCATGCTTGATCCCCTCAACAGACAAATATCTCATCTGCAGTTCTATTGTACCACTTTTTGGTACATAAGTTACTTTATGTATGTATAATTACTAGGGATGAGCGAGTACATCATTATCCAGATCCGTTCAACCAACTAAATTATCCATATCCGTACTAGGGTGGGTGGGGCTTAATCCAGAGAGTTAAGAATCGCTAGCTAACTGGCTAATTAGCCTATTAGCTAGAAACTAGTAGAAATGTGTTGTACCAGTATGTTGCGTGTGAATGTCCACAGTAAATGAATGTGTGTTTGTTTAGCTGTGGACTGCGAATAATGTTGAGCTGAATCTGAGAATAGCAACTATAGCTAATAGATGCTACTATGCTAGTGTGGACAGAGTGGTTGTGAGTGGTGTGGAGCAGCAACAGCAGGCAGCTCTGTGTAGAGAGGAGCTCTGTGATTGGCTGCCTGGATGATCACACAACCATGTGACACAGCGCTAGTAAGCNTAGAGAGGAGCTCTGTGATTGGCTGCCTGGATGATCACACAACCATGTGACACAGCGCTAGTAAGCACTACCTATTCAGATTTTTTTTTCTTTGATGAGTACGGATAGTGATACATTTTACTCTGATTTTTTTTAATTTAAATTTTTATTTGGGATAGGGACCAATGCAGAGACATATGTCATTCATAAAATAAACTATTGCTGCATATATTAGCATTTTTAGCCAAGGCTAGTTTGCAAAGCTTGTCCCTAGTTACTGGATGGTACTCGTGCTCATAAAAAGTGCATCATCTGTAACGGATACTCATTTCATCCAAGTACTCGGCTCATCCCTAATCATTACTCTCTAACACCTGTTTACAGTAACACTGCAAATACCTCAGCTCATCTACCTCATTTTGAAACATGAGAGAGAGAGATTGTGCACAGTTTCTCTGTGTCTTTCTCTCTTCATCTCTGTCTCTGTCTGCTGGGTTCCATTCCAATTCACCGTGTCAGAGCATAAAGGAGAGACACCTGCTGCAGGTAGAGAACCACATCCCGTTTCTACCTGCAGCAGTGTCCTCAAGACATGTTTTTTTAGGCATCAGGAAATAATTGTGATGAAACTGAAGAGACGCAGTCTGGGCTCTATAAACGAGGCAGCAGCAAATAGGAAATTCCTTTGTAAACTTGGAGAAGTTTCACGACGTTACATGTTCTGCATGGAGACGCTTTCCTGAAAATACGGAGGCTTCTGCCAGCCAATCAAATTCAGTTCGACTACACAGGACACCCGGAGTAGCAATCGTTTAATTTTGTGTCATTCAGAATAAAGTTTTCTTGAGTCTTGAGTTAGATGCTCACCTTGCTTTGTTCTTCTCGCTCCTCAGCGTGCATCCAGATTGGTTTGTTCTCATCTGCAGACAAATGGACAGAAGGAACCGAGTCAGACATTTATTCATTCAGCTCTAAGGTCGGATCCACATGCTAAGCGTTAGCGTTGCTCTGACCTGGGCGCTCAACGTTCTGCACGAGCGGAGTCTGAGCAGCGCCGCTCAACCTCGCGCTGACAGGAAGCGCTCGTTGCGAATGACAATTTAATGGTTACCGTGGATTGTAAAGACAGGATGTAGCCTACACGCGATCTTTGCACATTCATGGTTGAAATCGGATTTCGGTTTTGACTCGGGTAGCAACATAAAAAAAAAAAAAAAAAANAAAAGCGAAAAAACGGCGAATGTGGGTGCATGAAACCTCACATTTCAGACACTATATTAACAATTTACAAACCTGACGTTCCTGTCTGACTGCTGACATTTTGCCAAGCAAGAGCCTTTTTTTTTTTTAAACCAGATCATGATATGATCTTAAAGTCGTGTTATATACTCTACAGATTATAAGCTCCTCCTCCATTGTTGTGGTGCTTCTGGTTATGTGTCGTACAGCAGGGCTCTGATTGGTTGCGTGTTGGAAAGGTCAGCATCGGAAAGGTCAAAGTTCATTCAAATGAACTTTGAGCGCCACGTCAAAACAGAGAATCTGAGCATTGCGCAGCGCTCAAGGTGGCGTGATGCGACGTTAGGAGTCACCGCTCAGCTCCAATACACAATAATGGAATCCCTAGGTCAGCGCAACGCTAACGCTTAGCATGTGAATCCGGCCTAAGACTTCGTTTTGGTTTTGAAGAGGCTGATCACTGCTGTGTTCTTCACACAAACGCCAGCAGTGGAGTGGAAACATTAACCTTAACATGGGAGAACACCAGGGAGGATAAACATGTTATGAGTGTATGCCGTACCGTCCACAGAGCCAAACTCCCTCTCATGAGCTCGGGTGAGGATTTCTTTGTACAGAGTCTCAGCCTGCTTGTACTTGCCCTGCTTCAGGTAACAGGATGCCTAAAAGAGCCCAGAAAACAAACATTACGGCTCGTCACGATGCTGGGAATAGAAATTCTAATCCAAAGCCTGAGGGCTCACCAGGTTGTTCTTGGTTTTGGCCACGTTGGGGTCGTCAGGGCCCAGTTTGGTCTGGTAGATGTCTAAAGCTCTCATGTAGTAGTACTCCACCTCGTCGTACTTGCCCTGGTTCTGACACAGCAAGGCCAGGTTGTTCAGCTGTTTGGCAACATCCGGGTGGTCCTTCCCCAACACCTGGCGCCAAAACGACAGGATGACGGGTTAAAACAACATCACAGAGCGGTTCAGGTGCAGGGCATCTCTAACGCGCCGTTTGGGACTGTTTTTTTTACACTTACTTTTTTGCTGTAGCAGGTAAACCAATTTGGAGATTTTTCTTTTTCCAAATAAATTTTCCCACTCAGAAAAACTGCTTAAGTGGCTAATTGATTTTAAATTCCATCACAGACTACATTCAGATTTTAACTTTATTTTCTCAGGAAGAAGAAAACTTTATTCTCTGTTCATTAATTAGATTTTAAAAACCTTTTTTAAAGTCAAACCTTTATGTCAGCTATTTGAGGTTTTGAGTTTTATGCGATTCCAGGAACACAAGCCCGTTTTCTTTGTGTTGGCTAATGAGAGCTGTAAAGGATATGATTATTTCTGGAACAGCAGAATAATGGCTGCATCTTTTGTTCGGCTCTGTGACCTTTGACCTTGCAGCTCCTACTTTCTTAGGCTGATTCTAATTCTGTTCTCTGGAAGTCATTCTGGACGTCTGTGCACACACAATACGACTCTAAAGTTAAAGTTCCAATTCAGAACTATAAATCCATGTCTTTTTTTTTGTATGGGAAGCCATAGTGGGAATTGAACCCCTAACCTACTTTCTGAGCCACACAGACCATCTCAGATAAAGAATTTTAGGCTGTGGGAGACTGAGAGACTATTGACCTGCTTAATTAAATAAAGGCAGAATACAGTCAACAAACAACAAGGCCACACTCTCAAAAAAGGATATATCAGAGAAAAAAACAGTGTGCCTGCCATTAAAGGACCATATCACCATTTTACATGTTTCAACCTAATATATTCAGTTTTCATACATGTTACATTACTGACAATCATTTCCCAAAGGATTTCAGCTTTCCTGATATTTTGCTAAATCTCTTAATCTTTCAAAATCAAATATTCAAGTGATACACCCACCTTAAAAATCCATGTTTCTCCTGCTAATAGTTACACAGCCTTATGAAGTCACGGTCCTTTAAATTTTTCCATAAACGCAGGTCTTCTTTTGGGACTATATTCCCCGGTGGAGGCATACATTCACTCCACGCTTTTTATTGAGCTTAAACACTAAAATTACATAACTTCTAAAAAAACCTGAATACACGTCTTGTTGGTGATGATGGATTACCTATCCCAAGAACGTTTACAGTATCAACAAGTTGATTTTAATAGCAGAATGAACTGAAACCAATGGAGGTCTGGAAGGTAGGAAAAACATTTTTAATTCACCGTTCCAGTAGCATGTTTTGGGAAATGATTGTCAGTAACGTAATGTATGAAAATTGAACATACATGCAAAATGGGTGGAATGGTCCTTTAAAGAGGAGTTTAGTGAGTATCTTTATAGATGAGGTGGATGTGCCTGGAGAAACAGATCAGAGAGAGAAAGAAAAAAAGGAGATAACAGACTAAAACAGAGAAAAAGGGACAGAGGAGATAAAAGCTGAGAAAATAAAATGACAGACGTACCAAGGAAGAAGAGGAATTAAGTTTAAAAAGACAGATGGTTAAAAAAAGAGGAGATGAAAGGAAAAGTGTGACAGAAAGGAGGAAGAGATGAAGGAAGAGACAAATGAGATAGAGCGAGAAAAAGAGGGAACGTGAAGAGAGGGAACGCAGAGAAAACAAGTCAAAGAGAGTGGAGAGGTGAAAAGGTTAAACAGCAGCCGCATCAGTGATTTTAGGCTTCAGACTGCTGCAGTTTCTGGCTGTTGGAGGTTTGAGATCAGAAGCTTCCTGAGCTTAAATCGTCTCTTTCCTTTTTGAAAACGGATAGATATTCTGTGCGGATCACTCAGTCCTCCCACACCTTCATCTCTGCAGCACGGCACATCTGACAGCCTGCAAGCATCGTTAGCTGGAAAAAAATGTCAAAAGTCGCTCTCTCTCACACACACACACACACACGGCGAGGTCTGGGTCGCTAGAGGAACTGATCGTGTCTACTGATGGATGCTGTGCTTTCTGTGGTGCTTTCAGGGAAGCTCTGAATTTAGTGCGTTCATATAAAATTCAAACAGGAAAACCTCTGAACTGACTGAACCCAGATTTTACCATTTTATAAAACATGGGAACTTAAAAAAAAAAAAAAAAAAAAATCCAACTTTGCTAATTGAGAATACAATTCCACATCGAGCAGCAGGGAGGGTTTCGCTTTCTTGCTAAGGGCACCTTGACGAGAATAGAAAGCTTTGGTTTTGAGGAAATCAAACCTGTGACTTATCAGTACCCAGACGTCCATGAAGCTCTGATTTGATGCGACAATTTTAACGGTGCGAGGAAAACAGCGACGCAGGAATCTGATATGGAGTATCCACATCGGAATCTGCCCTGTTTCCAGCCGATGATCCGTTTATTTAAAATGTCATCCAGCAACTCATTCACGAGTTACAGGACCCGTTCCAATTTGCTTCCAGGTCAGGCAGGGGTGTAGACGATGCGACAGGCACCGTGTCAAACATGATTCTGGCACATCTAGAGAGTGCAAAGACTTTAGCGATTAGTTTTTACTGATTTCTCCTCAGCGTCGCTTTCAGCAGGCAGGTCAGAGTTCATCCACAACACTGATCCTGGCCTGATTTGTCAGCTGATGGACTTCTTGACTGAAAGGTTGCAGCACGTGAAGGTTAATGGTGTTCTGTCAGACGCTGAGCCTCATGTAAGAACCTTTTCCTTTTCTTATCTTAACTTTCTCTTTTTTTCGTACGGTGGGCTCGTACGAGTGTGCCACGTCAGATTCAGCAAACATTCCTAACTTCAGATAACTGTGCAAGTCACCTGTAAACATGATGAACGTCACCTGTGCGTAAATGAGCACGTGTTCATGAGAATTGTAAATTAGCATAATTACATGCCCCAATAATACCATATAAGGCTACGCGTGCTGCAGGAACAGCGAGTCTGTCCGCGGAGTTGCAGCGATATGAAGAAGCACAGCACAAAGTAATATGAACCACGAGAACAGCCATTCATCTGCTTCTGCCAATATATCAACACGCTAAAGACATGCTCTGTTCCAAAGGCATCTACATCAGCCATGACGCGTCTGATTCCACTTCCTGTTAAACCTCATACAGAGACAAATCAACCTTCAATTAGTGCATAATTTAAGTTATTTTGCTATTTGAGATGTTCATATTAATACTGCAGTGTCATATGCCTGCAATAGATCAATACCCAATTTAAATTAATGATTATGCTACAAATAAATTTAGAATTATAATTCAAATTGCAGAGTCAAACAGGAAAATGTGAACATAATTTATATAGGATTTTCAAACTCAAAATTGCTTCAAAGCAATGAAATATAGTCTGTTAGCGAAAAACGTAGGTTTGGATAACAGCAGACTAAATCCGTATGACTATAACCGGGTCTGAACTCATAAATTCTGTTCGTGCCTCAGAGAAAATTCAAAATATGAGAAAACTGGTGAATCACTCTGGTGAATCACAACTGGTGAATCACTCGTACGAGCCACTTAAGAACGAATCTGTTCCTACGAGCGGTTCTTGCATGAGGCCCGTTCTTTTTTCCTCCGCTGGATCGCCTCAGCGGTGTGTCCTCTCGCCCTTTTATTTGTCTTGTACACTAACACGTGTCAAAGCCGATATGAGAGGCGTCACATCATGAAGTTTGCCGACGACTCTGTCATCGTGTCGCTTCTCAACTGCAACAACCCTGATCATGGCCCTGGAGTGGCAGAATTCACGGATTGGTGCAAGTCTTCCTTCTTCGACATCAATGTGAAAAAAAAAAAACTAAAGAGATGATAGTAAACTTTAGGAAGAATCCTATGGTCATCTCTCCGTAATTACATGTTTCCCACAAAATTTCCCTGCGGAGGTGGGCAAAGCATCCTGGACAGTGTGTGACGTTGAAGAAGGTCCAGTCTGTCCTGCTGATCCTAACCTCCAAGTTCAAGTTATTCCCGTCTCGCTGCAGAAACAAGCAGCCAACTAACAGACTTAAATTCTCTGTCGTTTTAACCACCACTGGCCTTTCAAATAATTTAGTATGATTCTATTTTGTATTTACTGTCCATTGATTATTGTTTGTCGTATGATTGTGTGGTATCTGCTGCTGTACAACAATTTGCCTATCGGGGATAAAGATTTTTTTGACCTACAGCGAAGCTTCAGCAGCAGCTAACAGAAGTTTATTATCATTCAGTAAGAAACTGAGCTTTCCTGAGCTTCTAAAACAAGAAAAATGTGAGGGGGAAAGAATCCTTCTGATTCAGCAGCTCTGTCAGCGACACACACACACACACGCCTGTGCAGCAAAATCCAGCAGCAAAGCTCCGAGCTTAAACCAGAACGTTATCATCTGAGTTTAAGAAGCATAAAAATAAAATAGCTCAGCTTAACCAAAGCTAACACCGTATTCTCAGGAGAGGACAGAGTTTGGCAAAGGTTTGTTTAAAAAAAAAAGGGCTTCAAAAAAAAAAAAAAAAAAAAAACATATATAAAGTGTTTTCTGCACTTTCAAGCAGCAAATTACAGGTTAAGAGAAAATAATGAAATTCTGCAGGATGTAACGTTCTCAAAACGCCACAAGAAACGAGCCTGAAAACGAAAGCAACATCGATAAATATCAGCTTAGTCAGGCTACTGGAAGCAAAATGTCTCTCTTTTCTAATATTTGTTTAAGTAGAACCACGTCCAGTTCTGTTTTGTCTCCGTTTGACCTTTGACCCACCTTTTCTCTGATCTCCAGCGCTCTCTTACACAACGGCTCTGCTTCCTTGTATTTTCCCCTCTTCCCATACAGGACGGCCAGGTTATTGAGGGTGGCGGCAACCTGGCAGGGGGACACACACACACACACACTTATTATCCTAAATTTGCTTGAGTTTGACCCTCAATTATCGTCGCCCACGTGCGCAGCATTCGTGCAACCGCAAAACTCCACCGCAGCATCGGCGCCATTGATCTGGTGAGTGGGTGAATGACAGACGAGCGGAAACAGGANCTCCACCGCAGCATCGGCGCCATTGATCTGGTGAGTGGGTGAATGACAGACGAGCGGAAACAGGAAGTGATTATGGTGATCTGTAATTTGATCCAAATCAGATGTGTGATAAATCTTCACCACGTGCACACAAGAAGAGCGAGGCTACAGAGGCGGCGGGAGGTCACGTCTGATCTGGCAGCCATGTGGACAGAGGGGGAGGGGGAGGGGNGAGGGGGGGCAGGGGGTCATTTAGGGAGAAGGAAAGAAAGAGGAAGACTGTTGGTACACTTTCCATTCCAAATGTCAATACTTTTTCCAAACTTTTATCCTCGATTTGATTTGAGGATTTGATTTATGCAGATAATCATCCTGAAGATCTTTCTTCACTGTCTAAAATGTCAGAATATATTTTTATGTAGAGCTGTATAATAAACAACATTTATCAAATTTCCAATATTATAAATCTTTCAGGGACCAAAAACTACTCATAGCTTTTTTTTTTTTTTTTTNTAAAAGCGAGCAGATGGAGAGTTTAAAAAAAAAAAAAGATCTGAAAATGGAGGAAGAGGAAGCTGACAATCAAAAATCAATACATATAAAAAATAGATTGCCATAAGAAAAGAGTGGATTGATGATTGATATAAATTGGCTGTATTGTGGCCCAAATGATTTCACTATAAAATCACTTCTTGGTGGCAGGAATGGAAGGGGGGGGNGGAGTGATGGAGGTCCAGACTGAGGAGACGCCGGCCTGCCAGGGTTAAAACAGTTAGTCCATGCTTACAGTCACATGACACACAGACGTTCACGGATCTGACAACACGCCTGCGTCAATCATGGATGTCTAGAATTTCTCTGTGTTCACTTCTGGAACAAACTTCCAGAAGATCTCAGATCTGCTCCGACTGTAAAACTTCAAACTAAAACTGCTTTTAATTAAACCAGATTATATTTCTAAACTGAAATTCAATCCTTGACCAATTAATTTTACACAGTAAAGATTATTATAAACAGTTATTAATTAATAATAAATATATATTATAAAATTATAAAATAATATAATATAATAAAGTTATCAATTAATTTTACAGTAAAGATTATTATATTTTAGTCTATAGAGTATTTCATTTGATTTTAAATGTTGCTTTATTTTGTTCTTATTGTCTTTTTAAATGTTGTTTTAATGCGTTTTGTCCTGTATAAAAAGTACCTTGAATTATCTTTGTGCTATTAAATTAATTTACCTTGCCTTCACCTCGTACCCTGAATCTTGGGGCAATTGGATTGGTTGAAACGACAAAGGGAATAAGAGAGGTTTTTTTTTTTTTTTTNGGGGGGGGTCTTTCCAAAGTGCCTTCAGAGTGCCATGTACTGTTTTCTATTGGAGAAGCATCAGCAGTTTAGTAGTTTTGCTTTAGTCACAGAGTCAACAAACATCCTAAAAGTAGTCAGTGATTTAAACATTTCTTCATGTTAAAAACATCTAAAATGAGGACAGAGTTTGACAAAGTGCCAGATTTACAGACATCTGCAGTTTAATGATAATTTATAAAAGCCGCACAGCATCGCCGCCGTGCTGCAGAGATTCACGTTTCTGATGTAACATGCAGAATAAAATACTCACGGCTGGATGATCCCTGCCAAGAGTTTTCTCCCTGATGGCCAGAGCATCATTCAGCAGGTTGGCTGCTTCTTTGTATTTGTTCTGATCCCTGAGACACACACACACACACACACACACACACACACACACACACACAAGAAGAAACATAAATTATGCTAATTATTTGCACCAGCAGTCCATTACTTTCAGCTGACAGGGTAGAAATGGCTTCTCTGTATTTATTTATTTATTGTTTATTTGGCAGGAATGATACGTACAGCATTGCCATGGACAAATGTGAAAAATGCGATGTATATAAGATGTCTAGCTGGAACTAATTTGCAGCCTTCGTCCCTGGTCAGGCTTTTAAATACAACAAAAGTTCCCACAGCACAACGTGTCCTCTGACAAACACTTCACCCACTGTCTCATTCCCCCACGGAAACCAAAAGACTGGAGACGACTATTCAGCGGCCATTCAGGATCTGTAGAGGTAAGACAGAGGGGACAACCCCTGCAGAATACTTGTCCTCTCTGTGTCGTTGCTTTAGTCCTGCAGAGGGAAATTAAAGCAGCTCACTCTGTAGATCTTTGGGTCTGGATGCTGCTTGTGGTTTTTCTACCTCTGCTGCTTTCAGAGTCGTTACACAAAACTAGGATATGTTTAACCGTTATCACATTTTCTGTGCAGGTAAACACTAATCTTCAGGGCGGGAAGTCCCATGTCCCAGAGTTCCCTGAAGGCCTCTTCAACATTCTGAAATCCTGGGATGTAAAACATTAAAAGCGGCTGGACAGTTTGGATTTTAGCAGCCAACACAGACAGCAGACAAAGCATTCCTTTCCCTGGTTCTTTGATTTCAGGAATCACAACTCATTCCACTGAGTCTTTTATAAAACAGGACCAGGATCCAGGATCTGAGGGACTAACCTGTAAACCAGAGCCAGGATGTTCAGCATGGTGGCCACATCTGGGTGGTCGTGTCCAGAGGTTTTCTCCAGGTCTTCCAGGGCCTGTTTGCAGAGCGGCACGGCCACCTCGTACCTGCCCTGGGAGGCGTACTGGATCACCAGGTTGTGGAGGGTCCTCAGGCGGGCCGGGATCTCGTATCCTCCCTGCTGAGCCGCCGCTGCTGCAGCGCTGCTGTGAGGCTGCTGGACTGGAAACGCAAAGAGAACTCATAAACATGTCTTAAACCCTTTCACCTTAAAGGACCATTCCACCCATTTTGCATGTTTGAGCCTAATATATTCAGTTTTCATACATGTAA